>CM035433.1:115744016-115746516 GCA_020310875.1 Ceratopteris richardii | reverse complement strand
TGACATAGCCTCTGTATAGCAAGATGGCTCTCCATAATTAGTAAGCATCACATAATCCATTGAAGGAACATATCTATTAGGATGTCTAGTCTCCCGAGTTGACCTGCGCACCCAATGATCCATTGCAGGTGGGTTTTCAGCTTGCAAATCATCAAAATTGGCGGGCTGTCCATCCGGTTGTATAGCATTAGCCGGCTGTCTTTGAGCATCCCACTGCTGCTCAATATGCGGTGCATCAATGGCAACATTATTAGGCTGATTTTCAGCACCTGTTTGCTGATTTTCAGCACCATTTTCAGCATTAAAATGCTGCTGTACATTGGGCCTTTGTGGCTGTCCATAAGGTACATCTTCCCGAAAAATAACCCTCTTGACTTCTTCGGTCTTTATAGGGCGTTTATGCATGCATTTTTCATTGAAGATGACATCATTACTGCGTACTACTTTTCTCATTACGGGATCCCACAATCTATACCCCATTTCACCTTCCTCACCATATACATTTAGAAGACTTGGGTTCAAGTTTGGTGCGTAGTTCACTCCGGATGTGAACATAAGCCTCACAACCAAACACTCTCAAATGTGCATATGAGGGTGGCTTGCCAGATGACACCTCCTCAGGCACTCTCCCACCCAAAGTCTTACTTGGTGATCTATTTATTAGGTGAACAGCTGTACTAACAGCTTCTGCCCAAAAACCATGGGGTAACGCAGCATGTGACAACATACACCGGACTTTCTCTTGTATAGTCCTATTCATCCTCTCTGCAACTCCATTTTGGGGAGGGTTAAAAGGAGCTGTGAGCTCTCTTTCTATACCTTTAGTGCGACAAAAATCCTGAAAGACCTTTGATACATACTCCCCACCATTGTCTGAGCGTAGAGACTTGAGTTTCTTGCCTGTTTGATTCTCAACATATGCAAGAAACCCTTTAAATGTATCCAGTACATCACTTTTTAGGCGAATCGGATACACCCACAACTTGCGGGTCGCATCATCAATGAAAGAAACAAAATATTTCTTTCCTCCTAAAGACAGTTGTGGCATTTCACACACATTAGAGTGCACTAAATCTAACTGTGAAAGTTTAGAAGTAAGTACCTTTTTATGCGATGTTTGAGCATGCCCGCCAAAAATACAATGTTCACAATGTGAGAAATCAACAAATTTAAAACACGGCAAATAACCACAACGAAAGAGAGTTTCCATTCCCTTTTTACTCATGTGTCCTAACCGGCCATGCCACAAAGAAACACTCGGCTACTCGGTTATGGCGACAACATGATCACACACACTAGAAACATACAAAGGATACAAGGTGTCACATTTGGAGCCTTTTGCAACAATCCAAGCACCTTTACATATTTTCTATTTTTTACCAAAAGTAGTGTGATAACCAGCATCATCCAATGCACCAGTGCTAATGAGACTCTTTCTCAATTGCGGCACATGTCGCACATTTTGCAATATAAAAGTCATACCATCCGCAAAGGACAAATGCACACTGCCTATGCCTTCTATCTCGCATGCATAATCATCACCCAAATGCACCGTACCATGTCTCCCACCTTTATACTCAGAGAACCATTCTCTGTTTGGTGTCACATGAAAAGACGCACCTGAGTCTAGTATCCATATGTGCATATGCTCGTCAGAGCCCAAAACAAGAGTGTGTGCATCCAAAGAAGAAGCATTCAACACATCATTGCTACTCTCGCTGTCAGAGCCACTAGCCATGTTTGCTTCTTCAATGATCACTGAACTCTTCTTTGTTTTCCCTTTGTCCTTTGCATTATTTTCTACTTCTTTGCTCTTCTCTTTCTTCCATGCATAGCATTCACGTTTATAGTGGCCTTTCTTGCCACAATGGTGACACATTATATCCTTTTTGCTACGCGAGTTACTACGTCTTTTCCCTTTTTCATCATTGTTATCTCTATGCTGAGATCTGCCCCTTATGTGCAATGCATTAGATGCAGCCACTGAAGAGGTGTTCTTCTTGTTCATCTCTTCCATGAGAAGAGAGCCCTCTACATCAGCATACATAAGTGTAGCATTAGAACTACTCAAAGCTGTCCGGAAAGTATCCCAGCTCTCGGGCAATGTGCACAGCAAGAAAGTAGCCTTGAACTCCTCATCAATCTCAAATTTCAAGCTCGTAAGCTGGCTGAAAATTGAGTTGAACTCATTGAGGTGTACTGACATTTGTGTACCCTCCTTCATGCGGAGATCCATGAGCTTTTTGAACCAATACACCTTACTTGGTGCACTTTGTTGTGCATAGAGATCCTCCAATCTGTTCCACATTCCCCATGCAGTGTCCTCATTCTCTATGTTGAACAAAAGACCATCAGACACAGAAAGCATGATGGTGGAACGAGCCAACTCGTCCACCTCTTCCCACTCCTCAGTGGTCATATTTTCAGGCTTTACCCCCTGTGTTTTTATTGGCTTCGCCTGCTTCTTTTGCAACATAACATTGTAGCATTGCTTCTTCCA
>CM035433.1:115719016-115726516 GCA_020310875.1 Ceratopteris richardii | reverse complement strand
GTAAATATCCCAATACTGTCTCTCCTCCCAATCTCGCCGTTTGCGGCGAGTAAGGCTCTGCATGCGACGCTGTGCCTGTGTGTGTGTAATATCTCCTCTATGCTCTAAAATCCGTAGGTGTTTACGCAGCTCACGACAATCTGCATCATACCAACGATCCTGGGGCATGGATCCTGTGCGTGGAGGGTGCATATGTGTGCGGTGTGGGAAGCTTCGGGGAGCTGAGTCCTGTAGGATGGAGGTGATATGTGATGTAAGTGTGTCCAAAGGTGAGAATGGATCGAGGGAGAGTAGGCGGGTGTGTAAATGGTGTGCATAAACGTGTGAGAGCTCGTGTGTGAAGTGTATCGTGGTATGTATCTCAGTGGGTGAGGGAGGGTCTAATGGAATCGGAGATGAGAGTGTGAATGTGATAAATGTGTGGTCAGCACCGAGTGGGCGTCGTCCAATACTAAGTGAAGGGATGAGTGAAGCTCCAGAGGTAGTACCCAAAATGTAGTCGACTGTGCTCTCACCTCCCCCGTGAGGGAAGCAAGTAAGTCCGCCTGAACCTGTCCAACGATTCATCCCGTTATATATAACGAGATGATGTCGGCTGCCTAGCTCGAGTAGATGTCTGCCATAGCCGGTGGTGTCCTGACCCGTATCTGCCGATACTGTGCTGGTGCTAATCTCAATCGGGTCTCTGGCCCTCATGAGATGTGGGTGATCCATGTCGTATGCCTCGCACTGATGCGACTGAGTGCGGCCATTGAAGTCCCCCATAAGGAAGACTTCACCTAGTGTGCTGTAATGTAGTATCTCATCTGAAAGCGTTGTGTATGGTGAGTCTCTATCTCGGATCGGTCCCCCCAAGATCGTGTCCTGCGTATCGAGAGCCCCCTGGTGGGAAGTAGCATATAGCAATGTAAATCGAGCTGCCCTGTGCTATCTCCATGCGAACCCACATGTATCGTGCCTCCTCATCTCTACCTATAATATGGATCCGGCTCTGTATCTCCTGTCGAAATACGATGGCCACTCCTCCCGATCCTCGTGCTGTATTCTGTCTCGTCGTGGTCCTGAATGCAGATTCCCAATGAAAACTTGCAATGCGTGGTAGACCTCTCTCTGGGCTCTCGTGTGTCTCTGTGATGCACGCAAAGTCATGTGATGCGAGGATGTCCTCGACTCTGTCTGGTCGCGTCCAGAGTGACCCGTTGCAATTCCACACTGCACCTCTGAGTGGTATCTCCTCTGAGAGAGAGAGAGAGAGAGAGAGAGAGAGAGAGAGAGAGAGAGAGAGAGAGAGAGAGAGAGAGAGAGAGAGAGAGAGAGAGAGAGAGAGAGAGAGAGAGAGAGAGAGAGAGAGAGAGAGAGAGAGAGAGAGAGAGAGAGAGAGAGAGAGAGAGAGAGAGAGAGAGAGAGAGAGAGAGAGAGAGAGAGAGAGAGAGAGAGAGAGAGAGAGGGGAGAAAGGGAGGAGGAGGGGGGGGGGGAGAGAGAGAGAGAGAGAGAGAGAGAGAGAGAGAGAGAGAGAGAGAGAGAGAGAGAGAGAGAGAGAGAGAGAGAGAGAGAGAGAGAGAGAGAGAGAGAGAGAGGAGAGAGAGAGAGAGAGAGAGAGAGAGAGAGAGAGAGAGAGAGAGAGAGAGAGAGAGAGAGAGAGAGAGAGAGAGAGAGAGAGAGAGAGAGAGAAAGAAGAAGAAAGAAAGACTTTTTAACGTCTATTAGAGGCCAAAATCGGCCTATGAGACAAAACATATACATGAGTATGATCCAAACCACTGTGATCCAAAACGAAAATAGAGAGAGAGAGAGAGAGAGAGAGAGAGAGAGAGAGAGAGAGAGAGAGAGAGAGAGAGAGAGAGAGAGAGAGAGAGAGAGAGAGAGAGAGAGAGAGAGAGAGAGAGAGAGAGAGAGAGAGAGAGAGAGAGAGAGAGAGAGAGAGAGAGAGAGAGAGAGAGAGAGAGAGAGAGAGAGAGAGTTTTTTATGTCTATGACTGGCCAAAGTCGGCCTATGAGACTAAACATAAGATACATGATACGGATGTCATCCGGCTGTCACAAAACTAAAGTAAGATCATAAAAAGCTAATACAATCTAGTCTCCAACATGTGTGGTAAAATACTAAGGCTGATGGAGCCCTATCCCTGGGGGTATATGCATGTCTATATGCTGAGGGCAATACAATCATGAAGATGCATCTGTCTACTAGCTCCATCCAGTGGTAATGGAGGGGTGGAGGATGTGATACATAGGTGGAGCCGGTGCTAGAGCTTTCTGTATGAAAGCTATAGGATCTTCTCTCATCATGGCTACTCGTTGTGCAGTCTCCTCCAGATGTCGGGCTCGAATCTCCTCTATCTGGCGATGGTATAGCCTAACTCCTCTGAGCGCTGTGACTCGTGGTCGTCGTCTAGCTCGACTCACCTCAGCCTGCTGTAGTGTCACTCCTCGCTGGGAATCAGGTGGGGAGGGGACTCTAGACCTCTGGAAAAAATCAGTGAGATGTAGCTGTCTCCTCTCCACCTGTGTAGCTGTGTGTCTCAGTGGTAAGAGTGCATCTCTATGCCTCTGATCTCTATCAAGAAACGTCCTAACTGTCTCTGATCTCGGGAGTCCATAATCTCTCGTAGGGTGGGCTGCCCTCTGAACAAAGTCTCATATCTGTCTCTAATCTGAGTGTATGCTGTGCATCGACATACGAAAAGCTCCTCACTCTCCACGTTCTCTGCACATAGTTTGCATATCCGCTGTGCTCTCGAGACCCCACTGTGTCTCCCACTCTCGATCTCTAGTCTGTGTGATGCGACCCTTAGTTGTCCAATCGCTACTCGTGAACTCTGTGGCATATAGATGTCCATATAGCGTGGTCTTTGTATGAACCCATATGACATAATGGTGAGAAACTGATCCCTGTAGTCTGACATCCTCCCCTCTAAACTGGGTGAGCTCCATACTCTCCTGATGTAGATCCTCCATAAGTCCTGTCTGATCACCAGATTCCTCTCACTGCGAGAGAGCTGATAGTAAGGTGAGTCTGAGTCGTACTGAAAAGGTGGCAAACTCTCCATATCGAGCCCATGTGTCGCGAACCAAGCTCTGACCTGTGAGTACCATGCTCTATCATGTCCACTCTGAGATAACTATATAGCTGCCTCAAAAGCTCTGCGAGTGAGTCTGTCGCTTGGTAACTCCCTCACCCTTTGTATGAAACTCACTGTCTGGAACAGTGCCTCGAGGACCATGGGTGGTGCTGAGAGCTCTGCTCGAATGATGTCATGTGGTATGGTCTGCTTGCTACGGAACAAGCGTGAGATCATACATACCTGGGGCCTCTCAATCTGTGCCCACTGATCGACCGTCAAGCCTGGTGCCCATACTGTCGCTGAATACATCAAGGTGGGGGTGACTAGTGTGTCGAAAAGCCACCCCTTCGTGCGGGGTTCCTGGAAGTGTGCCTGGTGACACCTCCGCTCTAGCATCGCTAGGGCTGCATACCCTCGGGTGAGTCTGTCAATAGCTGCCTGCCTCATGGTGAAAGGTCCTGGTAGACTGGTGAAAGTAACTCCCAAGTAGACATATGAAGTAACCACCTCGATGTGCCCTCCTGCTATGGTGAAGATGGCTGCACTCCTCACTACACTGGATGTGTGAAAGATCATGACCTTGGTCTTGCCAAGGTTCACAACCAATCCTCTATGTGAGCAAAAATCATCCAAGGCTTCGAGGTGGCATTGGAGCCCCTCATGTGACTCTGAAATCAAAACAATATCATTGGCATATAAAAGAATGTGAATTGAAGTACCTCCGAGGTCGCTCCCCTCTCCGCCTGCTCGTAGTATGTAATCGGAGATCTCATCAATGTAAAGCCCAAAAAGTGTCGGGGAGAGGGGACAACCTTGCTTAACACCAATGGTGCTAGCAATGGGCTCTGATAAACCTCCAGGGCATCGGACTCGACCAAACACCTTCTCGTAGAGAGAGTAGTTGGCCCATATCATCTCTGTTTGGATCCGAAGGCTCAGTAGGCGCTGGAACAGCCTCTCATGTGGAACTGTATCAAAAGCCTTGTGGAAGTCCACAAAGCAACAATAAAGCCTCTTCTTCCTTGCCTTTGCCCCATCAATGAGATAACGCAAGATGAAGATATGGTCGATAGTGGAAAAAGCTCGTCTGAACCCGGCCTGGCCTGGTGCTCGGAGGCCCTCTGCCTCTGCATATGAGCTAAGCTCTGCCTCAAGTAGTGCTCCATATAATTTGGCCATTGTGTGGCCAATCATGATAGTCCTGTAGGTACCCGGATCCAAAGCATCGCCAGATTTGTGGATAGGCACGATAGTATGCTGTGTCCACTCCTCTGGGAATCCCTCCCCTATAGCCCGGTTGAAGACATGTGCAATCAACGGGGCTATAGTGGAGGCTGCGTAGATGAGGTGCTCGCTCTATAAACTAATGTGGTCGGCAGCCTTCCCGTGCTGCATGTGACGTATGGCCCTCTCCACCATGGATGTAGTAAAGAAAGAGGAGTGTGTGGGTCGAGGCTCAAGTGGATGTGGGATGGGTGGCTGTCGAGGCACATCATATAGTCACGCTGCATAATCTCGCCAGGTCTGTGGGTCCTCAATGGGTGTAGTCGAACAAGGCTCGCGGAGAGCGCGCCATGCTGTCGCACTATCCATGCGCATGAATAGACGGTATAGCTCAAGCTCTTGTGCCTCCTGGAATGCCCGTCGCTTTCGACGGGTCAGTGTCTTCATCTGTCTACTTGCCTCTCTCTCTGTAATCTCTCCCAAGGCTCGTCGCGCATGTAGGTGTCTATAAAGTGCTCTACACTCATCATCGTACCAATTGTTATGGGGTCTAGTCCCAGGGGGAGGGATACGTCCTCTATGAGTGTGAGGGAAGGAGCTGATAGCTGAGGTATGTAAGATGGATGAGATATGTGAGGTGAGGACTGAGAGGGTGGTGGATGGATGTAGTAGGCATAGGCCACGCTCGATCTCGGATGAGTATAGAGGGGCTAGCTCACGTGTGAAGTGAATGGTGGTGTATGGGGTACATGTGAGAGGTCTAGGTGGAGTTCTATCCCAGCGATGGAAAGAGAAAGGTATGTGTGATCGGCTCCGATGGGTATAGGTGGGATGGTAAGCGATGTAATGAGGTGGGTGGCCTCCCTCGATCCCAAGATATAGTCAACTGTGCTCCCTCCTCCCCCGAGAGACCCATGTGGCATGCAAGTCAAGCCTCCTGAAGTAGGCCACTGAGCCATCCCGTTATAGATGACGAGACGGTGCTCAGATCCAAGCCTAAGTAGATATCGTCCATATGCTGTGATAGGAGCTCTGTCTGCGGAGTGTCTCATGATAGTCTCCTCCCGTAGGGCATGTAGTGCCTGTGGATCCTCCTCCTCATACGTCTCGCACTGCTCACTGCGTGTGCGAGCATTGAAGTCTCCCATGAGGAAGACTTCACCAAGCGTGGAGTACTGATAGACATGCATAAGGTGAGGCCTCCCCTGATGAAGAGTCATGCTCAGTGGAGGCGAAGCGAGAGCCTGTGGGGGCGAAATAGCGTATGGCTATGTAGATGAAACTGTCATGTGATAGCTCAAGGCAGGTCCACATGTATCGGGCCTGTGGGTCTAGGGCCATGATCTGTAATCTACTGTGTAGTCTCTGTCGAAAAAGTATGGCCACCCCTCTGATCCACGAGATGTGTGTTGTCGTGTGCATCCTCGGTGTAGAGACGCCCACTGGAATCCATGTATCTGGGGAAGTCCTCTCTCTAGACTCTCATGTGTCTCTGTAAGTAGGATGATGTCATGGCCTCTCATCACCTCCTCGAGTCTCTCTGGGTGTGTCCATAGATCTCCGTTGCAGTTCCAGACTGCCAAATGGATCTCTTCTCGTGTCCCACAGGCCGCGAGTCCCTATGCGATGACCTTGCCATCTATGATGACGCAACCATCTCTATAGGATGCTCGTTTCCCCTCTTTGCGGGCTTGGTGCACCCTAGGCATACATGCACGCTTATGTGCGACTTGCATTTTGGTGAGGTCATCATCCAGATCGACGGGTGGGCCTTCGAGTCCTCGTAGGATTATCCTCTTGCGAAGGAAAGTAGATCGTGACTCGCCATCGGGAAAGTGGAGAATGAGGGCTCGGTTTTTAGTGGCATCTTTGCCGACTCTCCAAGCTTTAGTGAAAGGAGCTGTTTCCCCCTCCGTATATCCGAGTTTGGCGCGTAACATCCTTCCATCTTCTTTCGGAGTGGATCCCTCCCTCTCCCATTCCAGTGACTCGTACATTGAGGCGTCTAGCTTGCCTCATCCTCTCTTCCTCGATAGTGTTGTGTACGAGGAGAGTCTCTTCTTTATGTGCTTCTTCACAGGCCTCTTTTTTGATGTTTTTTTTTACTATTTCCACCCAACCCTCTTTGGTGGCTTCGAGTTTGTCTTCCATATGCTTCGTGATTTCTGCTTTGAGGGCTTCCTTGGTGATGGTATGAATCTCACCTTCCTCTAGGGAGAGTGATGCCACCGTTGTCTTGAGGAGAGCTATTTCTCTCTTCAAGATATCTCGTTCCTTCCTCCATTCCTCTTGTGCTGCTTCCCAAGTTTTTTTTTCTGTTATCCTCCTCTTCTCCCACTCCTCTTTCTCTTTCTTCCATTGATCTTGTTCTTTATGGAATGTCTCGGTCTCTTTTTCGAGCTTAGATAGGCGGGCAATGATGTTGTTAATGGTGGAATCCATAAGCTTCTTGTTGTCCTTCAAGCTGCTGTGGAGTTTGTCTTCTAACTTGAGCAGGTCCTCCTTCTTTGCCATGTCTTGCTATTCAAGCTCGTGTCTTCTTCAAACTCAAACCAGCAGTTCAGTTCACTGACGCAAGAGAGGCACAGATCTGACGCAGATCTGACTCAAGAACTGGAGGCATCTGAACTGTTCTGATGCAGATCTGACACGTTCAGACACAGATCTGACCTAATATGAATTTACGCGCTCTGACGAATAATCCGCCTGACGCAGATCTGACGCATTCTGATGCAAATATTACCTGACTCGTTTTAACCTGACGCAGATCTGACGTGCTCTGACGCACGCTGACATGTTCCTGAGAGAGAGATAGAGAGGAAAGACAGCCAGAAAAAGAAAGATCTATTAACGCCACGGGAGGCCGCCATCGGCCTATGGGACCGATCAGGTACATCAAAACCATTACATTCCACTTGGGGGGGGAAAGGCCCGCCCTAAGGGGCTATAATAAAAGGGAAAAAATCCCAATAAAAGGGGGGGATGGGGCTTCCAAAGCACTCTTATGACTCATCACGAGTTCAACAATTACCTCTAATATATATTACACATGAGGGTTTAGGTTTAGGGTTAGGGTTTTAGGGTTGTAGGGTTTAGGGTTTTAGGGTTTAGGGTTTGAGGGTTTAGGGTTTAGGGGGGGAGAGAGAGCGAGAGAGATGAGAGAGAGAGCAGAGAATGCGATGCGAGAGAGATGAGAGACGAGAGAGAGAG
>CM035433.1:115689110-115709016 GCA_020310875.1 Ceratopteris richardii | reverse complement strand
ATGTACACACACACACACACACACACACACACACACACACACACACACACACACACACACACACACACACACACACACACACACACACACACACACACGCACACACACGCACGCGTGTGTGTGTGTGTATGTTTGTATGTATATATATTCATACATACACACGCACGCACCATTTCCTTATCCTAAGTTTTACATAAGTTACATGAACACAAGCCTATGAAGCTCGTGTGAAGATATAATGCAAACCATTCCATACTCTCTTCCATACCTTCAACAGAGCATTTCACAAGTTCTGCTTTACCATCATCAAAATATTTTGTGAATGCTTCTACATCATAAGTATAGGGCTTTGTAATATTATGTACATTCATGTAGTCCATATTTGGTAATGTATGGCATATATCATATATGCGGAGCGTTGCTCCTTTATCTCCATATGCTCTTGTCTATTCTGTCTCATGTGTCTATTTCATTTTTGTCTCTATATTGATTGTGGGCCTTAAAAACCAACATGGCCATGAATCCATGAATTTTCTCTGATGCAACAAATTGCTTCATGTTTTGATGTTAACAAGTTTGGCCAGTATATATGGGTTTCTTGTGTAACACGTACTCCTAGAGAATTTGGAGCTCTTGGAAAAGGAATCCTTGTGTGTAGCAGGAGGATTATGTGAGGCCAATTTTGGAGGCCTATTCGCCTTTACATCAGTCTTCAACACGTATGGTTCTGCCTCCAAATTCGGTTTGTCTATACATCTAGACGCAGCCCATATTGAAGAATCATTTCTGGTCGGCCTGTGCTACACTTGGAGAGGATATTTTCATTGTATGTGACTCTATGTTGGAGGGTGTTTTGTATCAGCTGTGAGTGAGTATTCTCTGCATATTATCCAGTCATCTGTTTGTTTGCGGCTGCTCATGTATATGGAATATTTTGCAGATATTTTATTTGTTTTATGACTTTTGACCACAGCAACAATCTTATCCAATAATTTCTACATTGTACGTTTATATTTCATGTGCATTCAAAGATCTTCTTAGAACAAATAGCACCACCATTGTTCGGTGATGCTCTATATTGTGAGGTTCTCATTATGAAGAAAAGCCATGTAAGAGTGTTGGGCATTGGCAGGTCTTGACATCGGAGTTAGATAGGTCAAAAGTAGACTGTAGATGGTTAGAGATGGTTTTTGTGAGCTTTTGGACTTGGCATTGCTTGGATGGACTTTCCAGGCTAAGACAATGGCCTTGCGGTGGCTTGTGGATACCCATTTAAAATCTTCCTTCAAGGAGCAAATTGGGGGCAAACACCCTACCCATATAGGGCATCTAATTGTGGGTTCCTACCCCTAGAGGTTGATGGTATGGCCACTTGGCAACCTAAAAGTTGGTGCTCAGTCCAACAACAGTAATGTTTGTGCACCTTTCATTGGGAGTTCGTTCAGGTGACCATTCAAGTTCCATTGGGGGAGTACATGCAGATGGCATCATCATCGTATCATACTTGTAGCAGTAAATTTATTTTGATTTTGTGATATCCTTGGTCTGCTGGATTTCTAGCTGGATTTTGTGTTACATTCTCTCTCAATAGAGGTGATGTTTAAAGTTGTCTTCGGGGTGTTATATTTTTATTATGTTGAGAGGCAACTTCCTCCAGTTTGGTCAAGTTTTGGCTTTGCCAATTCAAGTTCATAGAGAGATACATTAAGGCTGTGTTGCAGACAAGGTAGTCTAATATTTTAGGGACATGCTTTGTAAGTGATGATTTGCTTTCCTCTCAAGGCAAAAGTTCTAATTTGCAAGTGTGCTGTTTTTGTTGATTATGTTTTTTAATCCAAATATGCAACATTTTTGTTAGTCCAGATTGAGACAAAATTAACAATTAAGTACTAAATTGACTCGATAAATAAAAGTACTTTTACCAAGAATGTGGTACAAGAAATTTAAGGCTCCTGGTGTTTGACCTTGGGGTAAAGAAAACTCTATATGCTATATATTAATAGACAGTTCTCCTAAAGCTCTATAAGCTGATGTTAAAGCTCAAAAAATTGGTTTTCACCTGAATTTTGACTTGGGAAAATCCTAATGTTGGAAAAATGCAAAAATATGCAAAAAGAATTTATTTCCTACAATGTCCATTCTTGCCTCAGGTCTGAACTTCAAATTTAGCAAGTCCAAAATTTAAATTAATTGATGGAGATTGTTCTTATTCCATTACTCAAGTCTAGGGAGACTCAGTGTACATTGATGCAATTCTCAAGTTTGGAGTACTCATTGGGAGTTCAGGTCACACACAACCAGCAGAATGCCACTTGGATTTTAGATAGGCTTCTCCTTGAGGCATATAGCGTGTTACTTTCTGCCCTTATATTGGAGGTTTTGCTCTTTGAAACCTTTCATTGCTATAGTCAAAACTTCTGCGAGGGGGGAAAGTGCCAGGTTATTTAGCTGTCAGTGGGTTACTGTTATGCGGTTCCATCCCCCAACAAACACATACAATTGCGAAAAGGAAAAGTGCATTACTGTGCTTTTTATTCATAGCAGGAATAGTGTTTTTTTCCCTTTTGCAGTGATTGTTTTGGTGTGACCATGGCTTGGTAGTATGGGACTTGTAATACAGCATACATGGTTATGTGGTGTGATTGGTAGTGTCAGGTTTGAAATGGAGTGAGGAACAAATGGAATGAGATATAAATGGGGATAAACAGGAAGCATAGGGAAAAGGAGGAAGATGTTTTGTGTGAATATGACGTGTTAGTCTGAGCCCTGTGGTGCATGAAGTTAGTGTGAATAAAAAATCAAGAGCAGATGTGTGGATGCACAGTTTTTCAGAGTTAGTGGAGGATAAGTGGAGACGAGGTTCTTCTTCTTATGTTTTTTTGATCTGTAATATGGTATAGTCATATGATTTTTATACAGCTTCAGTCTCAACGATATATCCAAGTAACTTTTATGCAATTGGCTATAGGTTCTCTTTATTTTGATTCATGTTTCAAATATATCATACTTGTTGCTTGAAAATGGTAGGAGAATGTAGTGTGTAACATGCATGAAGTAAGTTCGTTCTCAGTAGGCTTCTAAAGGTGATCAAGTTCGGTGGTGTAAAGCCAGTTGCAAACATTCTGAAGATGGCTGCTCTGCTGTGGGAGACGTGAGAAGTGCTGTTACTGGTTTGGCCTCAAGTTTGGTTTTCTCAACTTTAGTTATAGCATCAAATTTAGTTGCTGCTAGTAAGTGATTGTTAGTTTCTTAACTACTTTGTTCTCATTCTATCTATTTGGTAGGGCCTTATATGGTTGGTGCTAATTGACATGTTTGGCAGATAATGTTATTGCTTTGGATCCTGCCATAGTGCAAACTACTTTTCAGCGAGCATGTATCGGATGCCATATTGGTGGTGGCAACATAATCCAGCCGGTACCTTAATGAAGAGATTTTATTCCCTGAAATGTATCAAACAATTTTTTCACTCTTTTCCTTCTTTCTTTTTTTTTTTCCTTTGGCTGAAGGGAGCGACGCTGTCAGCTTCAGATCTGCAGAGGTTTTACATACTCAATTATTTAAGTTCTTCACTTGTGCAATCAGCATATAATGGTTGTCTTGCTTTACAGGAACGGAATGTCCTCTGTTAATGATCTCTACAAAATTATTTACTCAGGAAAAGGGCGAATGCCAGTAAGTTCCTCAATCTCATCTGCTGTAGTAGCCTTCGACCTGGCTCATTAGCTAATCACTTTTCTTTAATATATTCCGATCACACTAAGTGTAGGTGCAAATTAAATAATCAGGTGCACGGCAAAATTGTGTTCAAGTATTTAGGGCTATTAGAGTAACTTACCTCCTTGTTTCTGGATGTATATTTTCTTATTTATGTAGATGCATGTTTTTACATATTTCATAGATAATCTTGTATTGTTTAACTTTGCATATGATGAAATAAGAGGGCTTACTATATGCATGATTGCTATGCCTCATATGGGAAGCCTTAGTAGCGTCTTCAGGGTGTATATAGATGTTCACATGTGCATCTGTCTTTTTTAATAGTGCTTTGATCACAAGGTTAAGCTTTATTGTTTTATGCATTATTTGACCAATATTTGGCCATTCTTTGGCATAGTGTGAGAATTCTTGTACTAATTTTCAAGCGGAACTGCATTAGAGTTATAAACCTGAGATTTTGGCCTGTATTTAAGTTTGGATAAGGTTCCTAATTTTGTTATTAAAAATAGTTAGTAATATTTTGATCCAGGGTTTTGGAGAGCAGTGTGCTCCCAGAGGTCAGTGTACTTTTGGACCAAGACTTACTGATGAACAGATACAATCCCTTGCGGAATTTGTAAGGTTACAAGCTGATCAAGGATGGAAAAGTTTGCAATAAACATCAATATTTTGATATCACAATTTTTAGTTAACATTTCTGCTGCGGTACGAGTCTAAATCTTGTGGCTACTGGCATGTTACCATTGCTGGCCACATACAGTTCTTGTGCTTCAGCTGGTTCAGTAGAGTCTGGCATGATAACCCATTATGCAATCCAGAATCAGAGGATGTCTTATTCTCTCTCGTCTCCCAAAAGCAAGTTTTGGTGTTATCCGTCATGGCCTAATTCGCTTTACATGAGAAATGTTTTGAACTTGTAGGCAGGTTTGCTACTCTTCTATGGATTCTGGATGGCAATTTTACTACATCTGAGGGCAGATTGATGAATTCCAACAACATCATCAGATGGTCTATGTGCCCTATATGTATTTCATCATATTGCGTAGACCATGCAAGTTCGTTATTTGTGAAGAATGCAACTCTTTTGAAATTAAAAATTTCATCTCATTGTATTCGCGATTTTATCAATCTCTATCTACACTCACATGTGAATTACTTTTGATCATACTAAAAATTTATGTGCTAATAACAATGAACATGAAGTTAAAGGGGGAGGAGCTCTACACTCATACACTTCTGATTATACTATTGTGTAAAACAATGAGCATTAGGTTAATGAAGTAGGTTCAGAGACATTAGTCAAGCACTGATGGATTTTTCTACACAATCTCAAACACGCATAATGCATCACATTCAATATATAATCTTTTGTTAGTCTTTACACTTTCAAGAGAAGGATTTGGAGTTATTTTCAGACAAAGAGAGTGCATCGTCTAAGACTGCAATTGGGGAGAGATTTTTACAACTTTACAAAATGGTTTATATAAGCTTAATCATAGTAATATGTTTACGTCAAATCCATCTTCTATGTTAGATATGCTTATTTCTCAATATCATCCAGCCACTTGCAAAATGGAACTTTTGGACTCTTGTTTAGCCTTAGGGGGCATACTTGAGATCTTTTTATTGATTTATTTTGAAGGCCACAAGTTAGAATGTGGAGCGCTTCTTCTTGAAGTTTTGAATCAACATCAATTATTAGAACACAAGCTATCTCACCAAGATGGATTTTTGGGAGAAAACGTTTGAAAATCTCTCTTTCTCACCAAGATGGATTTTTGGGAGAAAATGTTTGAGAATCCATTTCATAGGAAGTATCTATGCATTCTTAAAAGGTAGGGCTTTAATTAAGTCCACAATAGGACAATAGAGATAGCATTTTTTAGCATCATGGTTTATTTTGTTAGATACACTCAATACTCCACCCTCAAGTGACCACAAATGATCCATGGTGCTCTAAGTTGTAAGGTCCCCATTATGAGGAGAAGCCATTGTGAGAGCATAGACATTTGTGGAACCCTAACTCCGAAGTTAGATGAGGTCTTTCTATGATTGTTGATGGTAATAGATGATCTTTGTGAGCCTAGCCATTAGGTTAGGTAGGGTGTAAACTTCCGGGCCATTGGGTTTCCATACAACATGATGATAAAGGCCTTGTGACACTGCCCAAATTCCCCATAGAACCTTAATGGGGGGAGTGCATAGGGGGGATTGCCCCCTTCTACGAGGTCCGGGAGGCCTGTCCTTGCAGCTCGTAGGTCTAGGATGATAGGACTTATTGGTCATGGAGATATTATCGGATTGTATATTTTTTTGATTATTTTGTATCTTTCGGCTATGTTTATCTATTCCGACTCCTCCTGTAAAAGCTATATAAGCATGGCCCATGTGTAGCTTTACATAGCATTGCGCAATAGTAAGACCATCTAGAGTCTGTCTAGATCACCATCTAAGCTCCACTTTGGAAGCGAATAGGTGGACATCACCATCATTGTAGCTGCATTACTCTTGGTAATTTGAGAATTTGAGTTCTCTATCTCCCAGTCTGCATCTATCTTTGTATGCATTTTTCTCTCAACGTTGTCTACTAGTCTTTCTATATGCTATTATTTCTTACGTGGTATTAGAGCTTAGGAGGCTTTGAGTGGTACAGAAGCAAAAACGTAGAGGTTGTAGAGGTTTCAATGACAAAAGAGAGAATATGTCAATCACTGCATCATTACCTATAAATGGGAATCAAGGTGGTTCGTCAATAGGAGTAGGTGGAGCAAAATCAGGAGCAATAATGATGCTAGTCATCCCAACATTGTGGATACAACCATCGGCTTTCATGAAAGGTAAACTTGATGGTATGAATTATATCTTGTGGAAGCTCAAAATCACTTCTATCCTTGATTCATATGAGCTTTTGGAGATTGTTTTTGCGATTCATCATGAGCCCCAAGAAACGCTTGATTCAAAAAATCTTGATCAAATGATTCCCCATAATGTTGATTTTCTACATGCTTGAAAACGTAGAAATGCAGATGCACTCTATGCTCTAGTTACAAGTACTATTCATAGTGTTTTGAATCTCATTCAACATACTACCAAGGCTTATGAAGCATGGAACATATTGAGAAATCAATATGAAACTCGTAATTAGACACAAATTCAGAACTTGGAGAATCAACAAGTAGTAGAAAGGTTTGTTGATGGGGAAATTGTAGAAGTGTTTATCACTCACATAAAGAATCTATGCAATCAAATGGTGAGAGTAGGTGTACAAAAGTCAATCGAGAAGCGAGCTCGATGTTATCTTTGAATCTGTCTACCAAAGTTTGATGGTTTGGTAACTACTCTTAATACTCAAATGAGACCTCAACCTCCAACTAAGGAAGAATTCAGTGCCTTACTCATGGAGGAGTTGTGGCTTAAGGCAAGGAGTGACAACAACAAAGGAAATGCTTCATTCACAGTAAATGCCAAGGGAGGCAAAGCGAACTCTTCAAAAGATGGAGACAAAAAGAAGAATGAAAAAAAGAAGTTCAAGGGAGAGTGTTTCCACTGCAAGAAAAAAGGCTTCAAACTTCAAGATTGTTGCATCAAGAAGGTAGAAGAGAAGAATGGCTCTTCAAAAGTTGGCAAAGGCAAGGAGCCTCTTGTCAGATGACAAGCAAAAAAAACCTTTATAGTTTCTTATAGCCTCTAAAGGAACGCATCACAGTAAAGGTGGGCAATAATGCACAATGTATTGCAGAGGGCAAAGGTATAGTTTCTTTCATTAATTCTAATGGGATATCAAAAAGCTTTCAAATGTGTTTGTATGTTCTACAAATCAAGCAAAATTTGCTTTTAGTAGCTTCTATAAGTGATCAAGGTCATGAAGTATCTTTCAGTAAGACGAGCTAAAATTATGAATAGCAACAATAATGCTGTTGGGATTGGCATAAGGAGGAACAGTCTGTATGAGTTGTCTGCTCTTACAACCACTACAAGTGTAGGCACAAGTAAGCTATGGCATAAGAGATTCGGCCATATCAGATATCTTGTACTAAAGGAGATGCATCATAGGGGTATGATTGCACACCTACCATCGATTGTAGAGATGAAGGAACCATGTGAAGCTTGCATGATGGGCAAGCAACAGTGGAAGGCCTTTCCACAAGAAAGCAAGAATAAAGCAAGCTATCATCTAGAGTTGGTGCATGCTGACTTGTGTAGAAAAATGCCTACATAGGCCTTGGGCAGATCCTCCTACTTCATCTCACTCGTTGATTACTATAGCAAGAAGATGTGGGTGTATTTCCTTCGTGATAAGTCTCAAGCTTTTGGTCTACATTGGTAAAAAGCCATTTGTTTCCCATTTCAAAGTATTTGGAAGTGAATGTTATGTACATGTTCCAGATAGGGAGAGAAACCAGCTTCAACCAAAAAGCATCAAATGTCTCTTCTTAGGGTATAGTGAAGATAAGAAGGCTTATAAAATTTATGACCTTGAAGCTAAGAAGCTCATGGAGAGTTGCAATGTGGTGTTTAAGGAGGAGAATCCACATGCAATGGAGGAGGAAAAGAGAGCTTCCATTTTACCATCAGGCGAAGGGGCAATCCACTATGAATGTGGTCAAAGAGCCATCCCTTCTATACAAGAGAAGAAAGCATCATCTTCAGATGATGAGTTTGAAAGTCAGCAACCTATCATCACCCAAGGGGAAAAGCTATCGCCACATTGGGTGAGGAAGCTCTATGATTCTACAAACCCCATTCCACAATCACTAGAACATGTTGTAGATGGACCGAGGCAATCATAGAGAATAGAGGAATAGAGATGGGTAAGTGCCCATATTGTAAATACACCCCTGATGGCTGAGCTCATTCAAGAACAAGCAAAGGAACCAACCAATGTGGAAGAGGCACTCCATGATCCAAATCAGAGGACTGCCATGCAAACAGAATACAACAATATCATGAAGAATGGAACTTGGGAGCTAGTGGATCGACTCCCTAAACGTAAATTCATTGGCATCAAGTGGGTCTAGAAGCTAAAGTACAAGGTTGATGGTACTTTGGAAAAGAACGAAGTAAATATTGTTGCACAGGGATACTCACAAGTTGAAGGGATTCATTTTTGTGAATCATTTGTCTCGACTGACAAGATTACTATCTGAGTAGTACTAGTTATGGCTGCGCATAAATGATGTCCTATCTATCACATGGATGCCAAATCAGCATTCTTGAATGGAGACCTCAAGGATGAGGTATATGCATTTCAAGCACCAGGGTTTGAGGTTCCCCATTCAGAGAACAAGGTATATAAGCTGAAGAAGGCATTGTATGGGCCAAAAGAAGCCCCCCCTAGAGCATGGTACGAGAGGATAGATAAGTATCTCTTGGATTTCAGTTTCAAAATATGTGCTTTTGATGCCAAGTTACATGTTCTAAAGAGAGGAGGGAAAACAAATGTGCTTGTACTCTATGTAGATGACCTTGTCATTACAGGAATTGATGATGTTTTCTTCGACGAATGAAAGATGCCATGAGTTGAGAATTTGAAATTACATACTTGGGCTTAATGCATTATTGTTTAGGCCTTGAAGTTTGGCAAGAACCAGGGAAGATGTTCATCTCTCAAAAAAAGTATGCAAGAAAAATGTTGAAGGCATTTAACATGGAGGATTGCAAGGAAATTTCTACACATATGGAGGCAAAAACAAAATTATGTATTGAAGACACTTCACCTCTAGTGGATATTGGAAGATATAGGAAATTACTTGGAAGTCTCATCTACTTGTGCAATAGGAGGCCAGATATCTCCTATGTTGTTGGAATAGTAATTAGGTTGTCTAATAAGCCTTGCCAAACTCATTGGAAGGCAAGCATGCAGATACTCAGGTATGTGAAAGGAACCATTGATTATGGAATTATCTATGAAGAAGGTAAATCCATGGTTGGACATTGTGATTCAAATTGGGCAGGAGATATTGATACTAGAAAATCAGTTTTTAGATATTGCTTTTCTTTAGGATTTAGGATTTTCTCTTGGATGAGCAAGAAGCAACTAACAGTAGCATTATCTTCTACTGAAGCTGAGTGCAAAGTAGAATGCGTTACAACATGTGAAGCAGTGTGGTTGAGGAGCATCATATGCCACATAGGAATATAGGGATGTTACAGGGTTGAAGTGTGACAACCAAAATTGCATGGCCATTGCCAAGAATCGTGTTTTCCATGCACGTACCAAGCACATAGAAATTCACTATCACTATGTGCATGAGTTGATCGAGGATATGGTTGTGGAGATAAGTTATTTGCCAACTAAAGAAAATGGAGTAAGCACCTACACCAAGGCTCTTGGAGAGAGAAACTTCATCAACACTTTCCAAACCTTGGGATTGGACCAAGGAGATAAATGGTGGACATTGAGTGGGGTGTTAGACCAGTCACCACCCTCAAGTGACCACAAATGATCCATGGTGCTCTAAGTTGTAAGGCCTCCATTATGAGGAGAAGCCATTGTGAGAGCCCATATATTTGTGGAACCCTAACTTCCAAGTTAGATGAGGTCTATGTGTGATCGTTGATGGTAATAGATGATCTTTGTGAGCTTAGCCATTAGGTTAGGTAGGGCGTAGGCCATTGGGTTGCCAGTCAAGGCAAAAATAAAGACATTGTGGTGCAGTGAAGTTTCCCCATAGAACCTTAATGGAAGGAGTGCAAGGGGGGCTTTTTCCCTTCTGTGGGGTCTGGGGGGCTTATTCCCTAGCCCATAGGGCTGAGATGGTGGGAATTTTGGTTGTGGAGATATTGTCAGATTGTATGTTTTGCCAAATATTTTGTATCTCCTGACAATGTTTATCTATACCGACTCCCCTTGTAAAATATATATAAGCATGGCCATGTAAAGCTTTACATAACATTGCAGACTAGTAAGCCCTTCATCTATAGTCTATTTAGATCGCCATCTAAGCTCCACTTTGGAAGTGCATGGGTGGACAACAACATCGTTGTAGCTACATTACTCTTGGCAATTTGAGAATTTGAGCTCTCTATCTCTCATTCTACATCTATCTTTTTTTGCATTTTTCTTATAACTCTTTCTACTAGTATTTCATTGTGCTGTTATTTTTTACATATTTCAATTACAATCATCATCGCTCAATTAGGGACAATAAATTATGAGAGGAAGGCCAAGTAAAACCTTAGCTTGATTAAAAAAGTTGATCCACAATCAGAGGGTAGAGGATATGGATAAGTAAACCGTCAAAGAAGTAGGTTCAGTGACATTATTTAAGCATTAATGGATTTTCCTACACAATCCATTATTTAAGGAGTGATGGATTTTCAAACAAGTAGGTTCAGTGACAGTATTTAAGCACTAATGGATTCAAAGAAGTAGGTTCAATGACATTATTTAAGCACTAATGGATTTTCCTACAAAATCTTAAACATGCATAATGCATCACGTTCAATACAAAATCTCTTGTTAGTCTATACACTTATTGAAGAAGGATGTGAAGTTATTTTTAAACAAGGAGACTGCATTGTCTAAGACTACAATTGGGGAGAGATTCTTATAACTTTACAAAATGGTATATATAAGCTTGATCATAGTAATATGTTTACGTCAAATCCATCTTCTATGTTAGATATGCTTATCATTCAATATCATGCAAACACTTGCTAAATGGAACTTTTGGAGTCTTGTTTAGCCTTGGGGGACATACTAAAAAAATTTTTCATTGATTTATTTTGAACTCTAAGTAAGAATGTGGAGCACTTCTTGAAGTTTTGAATTGAGATCAACTTTTGGAACACAGGCTATTTCACCAAGGTGGAGTTTTTGGAGAAAATGTTTGAGAATCCATTTCATAGGAAGTATGTATGCATTCTCAAAAATTACGTCTTTAAATAAGTCCACCAATATGTGCAATAGAGAAAACATTTTCAGCATCATAGTTATGTGCATATTTCAATTACAATCATCATTACTTAACAAATTATGATAGGAAGGCCAAGCCAAATCTTAGCTTGATTAGCTAAGTTCATCCACAATCAAAGGGTAGAGGATATGAATAAATTGACCTTCAAAGAAGTAGGTTCAATGACATTACTAGTGGATTTTCCCGCACAATCTCAAACATGCATAATGCATCACATTCAATACATAATCTCTTGTTAGTCTTTACACTTGGAAAAGAAGGATTTGAATTTATTTTTAAACAAAGAGAGTGCATTATCTAAGACTACAATTGGGGAGATATTTTTTAACTTTACAAAATGGTTTATACAAGCTTGATTTCAATAGTATGTTTACATCAAACCCATCTTACGTTAGATATCCTTACTATTCAATATCATCCAACCACTTGCAAAATGGAACTTATATTTTTAAGGCTACAATTTAGAATGTGGAGTGCTTCTTGAAGTTTTGAATCAACATGAGCTTTTGGAACATAGGCTATCTCACCAAGATGAATTTTTGGGAGAAAATGTTTGAGAATCCATTTCATAGGAAGTATGTACGCATTCTTAAAAATTAGGGTTTGAAATAAGTCTACCAATATGGGCAATAGACCTTCACTCTATCCTCTTCACTCTACCTCCCTCATACTCTCTCTCTCTCAACCTAATTGACTATTTTCTTTTCATTTTAGGTTTCCTTAGTGTGATTTTCAATAGAAGATCCTCTTCACTCTACCTCCCTCATACTCTCTCTCTCTCAACCTAATTGACTATTTTCTTTTCATTTTAGGTATCCTTAGTGTGATTTGAAAAATTTCAATTATCTATTGACTTTTCATTTAAATTTATTAATTATTTTTAATTACAAAAATAAATCATAAAAATGGATACACACACATATATATACACACACACATACACACACACAAAGTTGTTCTAGACAATGGCAAGTACCGCATGAAGAAGCTCCACCTCCTTAACTGTCAATCTGTGGAAGAGGTGAAATGATATGAAGACCGTGAAAGAGTGATGTGCGCAAAGGTGAAGGTGAGAAGCACACTAGTGCACACACACACACACACACACACAAGGTAGAGGTAAGAGGAGACACAATGCAAGGAGGAAAATACACTTGTATTACTCAAATAACTCTTACAGATCTCTTTGTTCTCACTAACTGACCTAAAAAATGATATCTCTAGCTCTTTTTATAGTTTCTGGACTAGTTTTGACCAATTTCAAACCTAGTGCCCAACCTAGTTAAAAGCTAGGTTATGGAGCTTATTTGGGGATTCAGTTGAAGCATAAAAATTATGAAACTTGGTACAAGTGATCTATCTAAGCTCCTCAAGCTCGAGGACTCCTAGGCTTGCACAAATGGAGTTGCTCATGACATAATTGGGTTTTCTATGTTACATATGTTACATGAGTAGTGATTTATTCAGTGTTGAAAGTTTGATCAATTATAATAAAGGAATCTTTTTGAAAATTGATAGACCTGGTCCCCTAGTAGTCTTCATGCATGTTCCTCTACATGCTTCCTCGACATTGATGCCTATGGCCATTGTTGATGCCATTGCTAATACCCGATCCCTCGCACGTTTGTTTTCCCAGATAGATCCTTGTTGTAGGGATTGATTGATGTAGTTCTACAAGAGATCATGGGCAAGGATATGTTCTGCAATCCTTAATCCTCGTGCTAGATCAGATTCAAGATTTTCCCAATTAATGGCCCGAGGCTCATCTTGGGGTGGGAGTCTGTAGTGAGTTGAATAGATCATGTGCTCACACACAAAGAGTTGTAGAAGATGCATGGGTCTATTGATAAAGGCTTCCGAATTGTACTCCCAAAACCCCATTGTGAACATTTCCTCAAATGTTTGCTTGTAGCAAGTAGGTAAGTATCTGATCCGATAGTGCTAGACATAGCACACCCAAAGGGATGGCATGGTATACTAAATCTCCATTGCTGTAATCGAATCCCAAGGTAGAAACATGAGGTACTCATACACATCAGAAGACTTTCAATATTGTATGCATAAGATAAAAAATTTTGATTGTCATTTGAGCAACGATATCTATCACACGATGGAGGTGTGGTAACTAGTGTCGTATGGTTGCAATCATATATGACATGGTGGGAGGACCTTGAGGGTGCGAGGCAAAGGCTTTCTAGGACCAGTGGCATGGAACTGGACCATAGCACAGATTGTAGAGAATGTGTAAGGGTGCCTTGATCCAAGTATAGATTATTTTGGGATACTCTTGAAGCAATTATTTTCTCCAATTTGGCTGGAAGATTATCCCCTTGTTGGCACTTGGGGGCAGGTCCTCAGGTTGAAATTATGTTGCATGAGTTGGTTTTTTCCCCATTATGCACTCAATCACAAGATTGTATTCTGATAAGTACAATAAATAGGGTTTGCACTATATTTCATTAGATATACCTTCTTGGGGCAAACTCTACAAAGTAAGGAGACTATAAAACCGTCTCTTCTATCATCACCATGACAATATAACTATTCGAGGTAACTCTCAAAGGACAATATAACTATTTGAGGTAACTCTCAAAGTCTTTGATAGTCTTCAATGGCTGACTTGGGTCAATATAGCAAGAGCAAATGACAATATAACTATTCAAGGTAACTCTCAAAGTCTTCGATAGTCTTCAATGGCTGACTTGGGTCAAGAAGTAGAGAAATTGGATAAGGATAACTATCCCGTGTGGAAGTTTAGAATGAACAACTACCTAATGGGCAAAGGCTTATGGAGTATTATGAGCGGCGATGATGCTCAACCTCAAATCAATCAAGCTATGGCCACCAAAGTCCGAAGGAGGCAAGCAAAAGAATGGGAAGAGAGGAATAAGAGAGTCATGTTTCTCATTCCACAAGTCATTACTAATGCTATGATAGGGCATATTCAACATCTAGAGAAAGCTAAGTATGCTTGGGAAGCTCTTGAAAGGATGTATTCAACAAATACCAAAGCTAAGAAACTTCAACTCAAGAATGAGTTGAACACAATCAAGAAAAGTTCGAGTCAATCCATAGCTGAATATACTTTGAAGATTAAGGAGCTAAGTGATGCTTTAGCTTCTATTGGCACAACGGTTGAAGATGAAGATCTTGTGCATTATAATCTCAATTGATTGAGAGAAGATGAAAGATGGAAGCCTTTTACAACCTCCATTAATTTGAAAGATGCATATCTAGGTTTTGAACAACTAATCCCTCATCTTGTCACACAAGAGCTTAGCTTTGGTGGTCCCAAAGGAAAGGACAGCCACAACCAAATGTTATATGCACGTCGAGGTAAAGGAAGGAACTCAAGAGGAGGCTCAAGAGGAAAAGAAAGAGTTCACAACAATTCCAACTACAATCAAAACAATTCGGAAGACAACAAGGATGCATCAAATGCCAACACACAAGGAAGAGGTCGAGGTAGAAGTAGAGGAAGATGCTGAGGCTCCTACAATTCTCATAAAGGTATAACATGCTATCATTGTGGTAAAGTAGGGCACTATGCTAGTGATTGTTGGCTGAAGAATGGAAGACCAAATGGAGGCAATCAAAGGAACCAAAGCAACTATGCAAGCACCTCAAGTGAAGGAAGCAAGGACACACTACTTGCAATGAGACATGAGTATAGAAGCTCTTGTGAAGATGATAAAAAATGGTACATTGATTTAGGTTGTAGTAACCATATGTCATGCCAAGGAAGTTTGTTCACTAATTTATAGGTACCAAGTGGAAAATGATGTGTTGAAACAGGTGATGATACTCAACACATGAATGAACATATTGGAGATATAAGGCTTGGAGATACAAGTAGAGCAAAGGTACTATCTAATGTTCTTCATGTTCCTACAATTTCAAAGAACTTGATTTCAGTAGGACAAATGGAAGAGAAGGGTTATCATGTCATATTCAATGAGAATGGGTCCTTCATAAAGAATCCAAAGGAAGGCTTCAAGGTCATTGCTCGAGGTAGAAGAGAAGGAAGGATGTTCACTTTGGATGTCCAACGTCCACATGGAAAGGTCATGTACATTCAATGTGGGAACAAGAAGATTTCAGAGCTTGACTTATGGCACAAAAGAATAGGACACATCAACATTCCAAAGCTGGACATGAGCAAACATGAAGTGGTAAGAGGTCTTCCAAAATTTAATAGCATTGGACTACATGAGTTATGTGAAGCTTGTCAACTAGGAAAGAAAACGAGGGAGCCATTCAAGAGGAGCAATTATGTGGCCCCAAATGTCTTGGACTTGATACATACAGATGTATGGGGACCAACCCAAGAGGCATCAATGGCAGGTAATAGATTTTTTGTCACCTTCATTGATGATCACTCAACAAAGGTATGGATGTTTTGTATGAAGAAAAAATCAGAGGTGTTTTCTATATTCAAAAGATTCAAAGTTGAAGTTGAACAAGAAATAGGAAGGTCTATCAAAACCTTAAGGTCCGATGCTGGAGGAGAATACTTCTCCAAAGAATTTTTAGATTTTCTTCAAGAGAATGGGATCAAAAGGCAGTTCACTTGTAGGTATACACCACAACAAAATGGACCAGCTGAGAGGAAAAATAGGCAAATTGTTGAAATTGCAAGATGCATGCTCAACGAGATGAAGGTACCATTGTACTATTGGGCTGAAGCTACCGCAAATGCCATTTACTTGATGAATAGGTGCACAACATCGGGAAAACATCACTTGACTCCAGAGGAGGTATATTCCGGTAAGAAATTTGATCTTACACACCTCAAAGTGTTTGGATGTGTTTGCTTTGTTCACATTCCACAAGAAGTTAGAACAAAGATGGAACCAAGGTTAGAAAAATGCATTTTGATCGGCTACTCGACGGAGCAAAAAGGATATAAGTGTTACAACCCTAGAACAAAGGAATTAAGAGTCTCGCGAGATGTGGTCTTTGATGAACTAAGATCATGGTATGAAGATAAAGGAAAGGAAAAGATTCTTGAAGAAGATTGTGATGATTATGTTTTGAACAAATCAAAGAGAAGTTCAACAATCAAACACAAAGGTTTGAGGTCCAAAGGCATCTACATCAAATGAAGAATGCTCAACATGGAGGGGGAGTCATTCTTTGTCTCCAAATTCAGCTCATAGTAGAGCCGAAGAAGTAAGTGCTACTCCAAACAGTGAGATAGATGCAAGTGAAGAAGAATATGAAGATGTCCGATGGTAAAGCTGAATAGGTTAAACAAGAAACTTTCTAAAGGCAATGAACGAAGGTCTTCAAGGACAAGGTATCCAACTCAAAGGTTGAGTTATGATAGTTTCATGACAACACATTTTGCATACATGATGCAGGTTATCAAAGACAAAGATCCTGAGACATATGAAGAAGCTTGCACACAAAAGGAATGGAAGCAAGCTATGAAAGAGGAGATCAAATCTCTCAAAGATAATCACACATGGGAGCTAGTGCCAAAGAAAGAAGGTATGAAGATTGTTCCAAACAAATGGGTGTTAAAAGTAAAGAGGAATGCTGATGGTTCACTAGCTAGATATAAAGCTAGATTAGTTGCCAAAGGATTTAAACAAACACAAGGCGTATATTATGATGAAGTTTTCAGCCCTGTTGCAAAGATGGGAACTATCAGAACATTAATAGCAATTGGTGCTTTAAGGAGATGGCCATTATATCAACTCAACATAAAAAATGCTTTTCTTAATGGAGAACTACAAGAAGAGTTATACATGAGTCAACTGGTTGGATTTGAAGATGAAAACCATCCACACTTTGTTTGCAGGTTGAAAAAGGCACTTTATGGCTTGAAGCAAGCAGCAAGAGCATGGAATCAGAGATTGGTAGAATATCTAACTAAGTGTGGATACAACCCAAGTAGTGCAGATCCTTCATTGTACATGAAGAAGGAAGAAAATAGAGAGGTATATATTTGTATATACGTCATGAACTCATCATAACAGGAAATGATGTTATAGGGATTAAAGATATCAAAAGGAAGCTTGGTAAGGAGTTTAAAATTTCAGATCTTGGAGAGCTGAAATATTTTTTCGGAATTGAAGTTGTTTATGGAAAAAGTGGCATCTACTTGCTACAAAGGAAGTACTTGTTGGATGTTCTTTTCAGATTTGGAATGAGTGAATGCAAACCACTCACTAAACCCATGGACACAAATACAAAGATTTGCTCAAATGCTGGAGAACTATTGGAAGATGCAATGACATACAAAAGCATTGTAGGATCATTAATCTATGCAAACATTACAAGACCTGATTTACCTTATGTTGTTGGTGTAATTTCTCAGTTTATGCAAGCCTTGGCAAGTGAACATTTAAATTCAGCCAAGAGAGTGTTGAGATACATAAAGCATACAATTAATCATGCTTTGTTTTACAATTTTGATGAAGAATTGCTAGTCAAAGGCTTTAGCGATGCTGAGTGGGTAGGTTCAAAGGAAAATAGGAGATCAACCTCAGGTTATGTGTTCATGATAGGAAGCAAACCTATCACATGGAGCTCAAAGAAAGAACCTACTGTTGCACTTTCATCCATGGAGGCTGAATAAAGAGGATTAGTATTTGCCGCATGTGAAGCAATGTGGATTAAAAAGCTTTTGGCTGATCTTGAAGTGCAAATTGGAACCATCCCTATATACGGTGATAACATGTCAAGTATTTACTTGGCAAGCAATCCCATGTTTCATGTAAGGAGCAAGCACATAGAGGTCCACTACCATTATGTAAGGGAGAAGGTATTGAGCAAAACCAAAGAGCAGGTGGCAGATATGTTTACAAAGTTCTTGGATGCTTCTAAACTCAAAGGTTTCAAGGATGTGATAAATTTGCAGGACATGGTTGAAGGTAACTCCCAAATGCGCTTGAGAGGGAGTGTTGAAGATAAATGTACACACACATTTATTTTCATATGAGCTATGCTTGGATAAATTTACCAAATATAAAGATAAAGCAAAAGAAGAGAAAAGAAGAAAAGTCTAGTCAAAATTCATGATGAGTATAAGATACAATACCTGCCTTGTAACCAGTGGCATGTAGTGGGCAAAGTGGTGAGTTAAGAAGGAGGCACAAACTTCTTCACATGCTCATTGGTTATAAAAGTGGAGTGGGAGCACGTTCTAAACAAGGAGAGAAAGAGGCAAGAGCTCCCAATAGTCGGATCTAGTCATTTTGTCTTTCCATAGACTCCTTCCAGTCGCACATCATTTTGTACACAGCTCTGTTGTGAAGCTCATATCTCAGTGTATATGTAACCATTTCTTGTGTTTAAACACTCATTGGGAATCTTATCTCGTGTTCTTTTTGAATCGTAAATATCATCTTCAAAGCTTATATATTCTGTGACATATTAGTGAAAGAGTGAAGTCCAGTTTCTCGACCAAAACATATCCAAATTGCTTGATTTTTGGCTTGTTGGAAAGGTCTGTGAATGTATACTCTCTTTGCCCCAAATATCTTATTCAAAAGATTTATATTCTATGAGATATCTATCAGAGAAGGAAGCCCAGTTTTTTAGTATACTTATGTGCGCAGGTGGTCTATTTTGGTTAGTTGAGTTTCCTAACCAAAACTCATCCAAATTACTTGATTTTTAGCTTGTTGGAAAGCTTTTTGTGTGTAATTTTTCTGTACCAAATATCCTCCTCAAAGGATATATACTCAGGGATTTATCAGTCCAAGATTGACGTTCAGGTCTTCAACATACTTGTGTGGACAGGTAGTTCATCTTTGTCAGTTGTGTTCCCTAATCAAAACTTGTCCAAGTTAAGTGATTTATAGCTTTTTAGAAAGCTCTCTTTGTCCACTTTGATTAGCTAAAGGCACAAGTCCATTTGAGTTTTGTATTGAGAGCAGCAAGCTATTTAAGGTGCAACTATTTGTCCAAGTGCTAGACATACAAGGGTTCACTACACATTTTCGTTGCGGATAGGAGAACTCATTCTCCACAATATGGGATGTACATGTGATTGTATGTTGGGTTCTGGTGTAGAAACAACATTTGAGGTGTGGGTGGATAGGAATGGCATTTGAGGATGTGCCATGGCAATGGTGGTGGTGTCATCTCTGGTTGGCATGTCTACAATAACATGTTCTTCCTGGCGATTGGAGGTGTTGGCCTCAATTGGTACACAAATATATTCCCATGGTTGTGACAATAGTCACACTCTTTGAGGATCAAACTGAGGCAACGATTTTCCCTTCAAAAAATATAGAGATTTTGTTGTACCCACA
>CM035433.1:115624110-115686610 GCA_020310875.1 Ceratopteris richardii | reverse complement strand
AAAGGAGGGCTCTTCTATGGCTCTACATGCAGGAAGAGAGCTATCTACCCATAGGTATGTTTTCTTTTCGCAAATTTTTTTAATGATATTATGATACATATTTTTATTTTTTTATCTATCTATTTTTAGGACACCTATACCGCCTCCAGATCATGAGAGCATAGCAAAAGTGCCTATGAGGACATACATAGGCACCCTAGGGCGTGAGTGCGATATAGGGTAATATAGTGTATATAGGGAATGGATTGGAGTTCAAAAGAAGAATGAGAGCTTTATGTGACTCCTACATGTGCCTTGTTCACTTGCAGTGGAAGTAAGTATAAGTTTTACATATAAATTGAAATAAATATTTTATGTTTTATTTATTTGATTTTTTTTTTGTAGCAAGCATGATGAGAGGGATAAAAAATATGTACTTAATTAATTGGAGATAGAATTTGGGACTAGGTGGTCGCATAAGTGGTATTTAAAAGAGATGCAAAGACTTATGGCTCATCGTCATGATAATGCATGGTATGCATTGCTTTTATTTGTTATATATATATATATATATATATATATATATATATATATATATATATATATATATATATATATATATATATATATATATATATATATATATATATATATATATAGAGACACACACATAATATACACATATATTTACATATATACAAATATTTATATACATACACATATATACACAAACATACACGCACATCAGGTCACATGCATACATGTGTATGTATGTATATATATGTGGATATGTGTATGTGTGTTTATGTTTGTATGTTTGTATATGAGAGAGAGAGAAAGGAGTGCGACCGGAGGTACAAATATACACACACACACATACACACACATGCATGCACATTTACACATACACATACACATGCATGCAGACACACACATATACATGAATACACACACATAGACACATACACATACTCACATACACATACACATACATAATCATATGTACACACACACATAGACTCACATAATCATATATAGACACATATATACACATACACATGCATACACACATATAGATACACATGTATACACACACATACACGCAATATACATACATACATACAATATGGTTCAACTTTGGGTCCATCAAAACCAAAGTGTGACTCTTTCTCTTCCACTTCTTCGTCTCTTCATGGTAATATGCAAAACAAGAAGAGATGCAAGTATTGTTGAAAGGTTGGAGATACCATTGATGAATGTAGAAATCTTGCCAAGTTTACTGAAAAGAAGAAAGAATATGGCATGCCTATTGGTGAGAATACACTGAATGTAAAGAATGATGAAGCTAATGTTGCTCAAGATGTTTGGACATGTGTTGTTACATGTCGTAAATTTTTGATAATCACATCATACATGTATGATTGTGAATGAAACTAATTTAGATTGGTTCTTTGATAGTGGTTTTTTGCATCTTTGAATATGTGCCCAAGAGAGGACATGTTGTATGTGCAAAGGATGCTTCTTATCTTATTATTGGAGTTGAAGAAATTCAGCTTATGATTGCAAATGGAGGTATTGTTACCATCAAGCATGCGTTGTATGTACCTAGTATAAAAAAAAAAGCTTGATCTTAGCTCATATTATGATAGTGCAAGACCATGCACACTTCATTGATATCAAATGTATGGTTCAGAATGTTGGAGCATCAAGCTTACACTATGCTTGAGGTGGATTTGATCTACATAAAAAAGCTATCATTTGGATTATGTCAAGAAAATATCCATTGAAGCTTTCTTTTAGTTATGTTTAATTATTGTATTTTTCAAAAAATATTTTTCATGGATCTTTTACCATTGTAAAAGCCTATAGCTTTACACATGTAAAATTAGAAAAAAGAGCTAAAATTCCATGAATTTGAGGTAGTTGAGTTGCAATGAATGAATCAATCAATCACCGAAAGTGAATTGATTCCTCCAACAACCTTTACCGCCTTCATTTGAATTCAAGATCCACTTGTAGAAGTCGTGGAACACTTCAAGAGTCTATATAAAGACTTTAAATCACTTTTACATTACATGGAAGCAATATACATACACTTGTGGCCATCATTGTCTTGCTCCATTTTTCTGCAAAATCTTCTTCAACAACAGTAATATTGCAGAGGCTTATGCTCTCTCTTCAGAGCTCCAAATTGGATGAAATAGGACTCATTGGAAAGTTATTAGTTTCTAACTTATGTGTGTGAATTTTTAAAGTATTTGGTTTAGTAGATTGGGAGAAATCTTAGTTTTCCTATCTCGGGGTCTATCTCTATGCATTCCTGAAAAATAGGAGGTACCACTATTGAGTGTCTGGTTCATTCCAAAAGCATATTTTGCTTATTCATTGTACTCTTGTGCATTCTATACACTCAAACCTATGTGTATCACTCCTCAAAAGGGATGTTTTTTAATTGTAATCATGCTGGTCGCTATGAGCATTTGAAGTTGATTGTCTCATCCAAGAATAGTAAGTTTTTTGAGCTAGTCAATGTGCAAACATATCTATTTTCTATCGACTCTTTCTCCTTGATGTTCCAAAGTACATAGTGCATTTTATTGCACTTATTGCATGCCTATAAGTTCTATTTGAGTATCCATGAGCTCAAGCGCTGGTCTTGTGCCGATTGGCTGGACCGAACTTTGTCTCGCAACTCACTTTTCTACCTCCTACAAGCTTCTCCAAGTTCTTTCAGTGGTATTAGAGCTAGATCAAGATGGGTGATGGCTTTCCCTCAATGATTCATAAGCTTGATCGACACAACTATGCGGCTTGGAAAATCAGAATGAAGGCCTATTTGCAAGGTAGAAATCTTCATGGAATTGTAGTAGGTGATGAAGCTATGCCTATTCCAAGATCCAAAGGAGGACCTACACAAGAGGAGACATATAAGATCACGCTTTGGTGTGCAAGGGATGCTCAAGCAAGGTCATACATAAAGAGCTCTATCTCCGACTTTCTATTACCACATATTAGAGGATGCAAGACATCTCAAGAGACTTCGGATGCCCTCAAGACTTTCTTTTCTGCTAGTACCAAAGCAAGAAAGAATCATCTTTGGAATTAGTTCAACCAAATGAAGAAGACACCTAAACAAACCATAACAGAGTTTGTTACCAAGGTCAAGGAGGTTGCAGATCAGTTAGCATCCATTGGAGAGCTGATTGAAGAAAAGGCTATCATGAGGCAACTTCTCAATGGGATTCAAAGTGATAAGCAATGGCAATCCTACACCACGGCTTATGATCTCATCATGGATGTGCAAACTCCAGAGTTCAAAATCTTTCTTGGACAACTCTTGAATCAAGAGGCCAACAATATAATAAAGGAAGGTAACTCCTATCATGGTAATTCAACTAGTGCGCTATATGCAAATAAGAAGGACAAGAATTTGAAAGGAAAGAAGAAGGAAGAAGATGAAGAGCAGACTTCCCAAGCCAACTTTGCAAGCAAGAGCAAGTGGAAAGAGAAGAACAAAGGACCAAATCATGAAAAAGCCAAAGGTCAGAATGTTCAACCTTGTGCCATCTATGACAAGACCAACCACACCACTCAGAATTGAAGGGTTCAATGGGAAGACCCAGAAAGGTAGTGGAAGAGGTGGATATGGTAGTAATAGAGGTAGAGGTGGAATCAACTTCAACAATAACAATCGAGACCATAATAGATGGGACTTCAACAATTATTCAAAAGATCAAGCACATGAAGACTCACAAAGAAGGTAAAGAAGATGATCATTTGTTCTACATAGATTCAGGATGTTCAAATCATGTTGTAGGAAACATTGCTCTTTTATCTGACTTGGAAAATCCAAAGCATAGACATGAAGTACAAATAGGAGATGGTACGAAGCACAATGTGGAGAAGATTGGTAATGCCAAAGCTTCCAATGGTAGGAAAAACATTCTAAATAAGGTTCTCTATGTACCCACTATCACTAAAAACGTAATAAGTGTAGGCCAAATAGTTGAAAAAGGTTTGCAAGTTAGGTTCACCCAACATGGAGCTTTTGTGGAAGATCCATGTCAAGGCTTCAAGAAGATAGCCAGAGGTGAGAAGCATGGTAGGCTCTCTACTTTTGAAGTAGGAGAAAGCAAGAACATAGCTTTATCCACTTTTGGGTCTCAAACCCTAAGTGAGCTTGAAGTGTGGCATAAGAGACTTTCTCATGTGAATGAAAGAACCTTGAAGGATATATGCAAGGATCAAAGTGCTCTGCGACTACCAAACATACCAAAGCAACACATGATCAATAGATGTGATGCATGTCAGATTGGGAAGGCACAACAACAACCATTCAATCATAGAGGCTACATCCACAACGACTTATTGGACTTAGTACATATAGATGTATGGGGACCAACTCAAGAACCTTCATTGGTAGGATCAAGGTATTATGTATTGTTTATTGATATCCAGAGTAGATGGACTATTTTCTACTTTATAGTAAGAATGAAGTGTTTGATTTCTTCAAAAAGTATCTAGCACGTGTGGAGAATCAATATATCACTAAAGAAGCTTAGATCTGATGGAGGGGGAGAATACTTCTCCAAAGAGTTTGATGAGTTCTTGCAGGATAAAGGTATCGAAAGGGAAGTGACTACCAGGTACTCTCCTGAATTGAATGGAATCACAGAGAGGAGAAACAAGACATTGGTTGGATCAACAAGAACAATGCTTCAAGAGAAGAGGTTGCCACATTATCTCTGGGTAGATGCTATCTCAACCGTTGTGTACCTTGTCAATAGAATACCATCCAAATCACTTCAAGGTATGACTCCTTATGAAGCATGGCATGGAAGAAAACCTAGTCTTGGACATTGCAAGGTGTTTGGTTGTTTAACTTATGTTCATGTACCATCACAAATAAGAGGTAAGCTAGATGAAAGGGCAAAAAAGGTAGTGTTTATTGGGTATGACTCAACTCAGATGGGTTAAATTTCTATAATCCTTCAAACAAGCAATTCACTACAAGTAGAGATGTTGTGTTTGAAGAACACGGGTCTTGGTATGATGAAGACAAACAAAAGACAACTCTACCATATGATCTTGATTTTGATTCTCATCAATTAGGAAGCAAGCATGATACACAGGCCCAGGATCCAAGAAGTGATACACATAATGATCAAGATGAAAGGGAAAAGAATCACAAACTATGGAAGTCAAGAGGAAAAGCAAAGATGTAGGAGTGTGGAGAATGCTCTAAGCAAGCTCCTAGAAGATCAACAAGAGAGAAGAAACAACCAAAAAGGTATAGATATGATTCCACATTTGTTACAAAGCATTCAATCTACTTGGCAAAAGACTCAATTTCACAAGAACCCTCAACCTATGAGGAGGCAAAAGGAAACCCTATTTGGGAAAAGATCATGAAAGAAGAAATAGATGCATTGAAGGAGACGGACACTTGAGATTTGGTTCCAATGTCATCCAATCAAAAGGTAATTGGTTACATATGGGTATATAAAGTGAAAAGAAACTCAGATGGATCCGTTTGCAGGTACAAGGTAAGATTAGTTGCCAAAGGATGCTCACAAACTCATGGTATAGACTATAAGGAAACATTCTCACCAGTTGCAAAGATGACTACAATCAGAACATTGATAAGTGTAGCTAGTGAAAGAAATTGGAGACTCCTCCAACGTGATGTAAAAAATGCATTTCCAAATGGTTGGATAAGTGAAGAGGTATACATCTCACAACCTCTAGGTTTTGAAAACCCTAATCATGCATCTTATGTTTGCAAACTTAAGAAAGCATTGTATGGATTGAAAGAAGCTCCTAGAGCTTGGAATTACATGTTGATTACATACCTTCAAGATCAAAGGTTCAGACATAGCAACTCAAATCCTTCTCTATTAATCAAAACAGATCATAATGAGGTTATCTATCTATGTGTATATGTAGATGATATTATTGTGATAGGTGATGATCTGAATGGCATTCAAAGGATCAAGAGACACATGCAAGAGGAGTTCAAAATTAGTGACTTAGGTGAGCTCACATATTTCCTAGGTATGCAGATCATATACACAGATGAAGGAATGTATTTGACTCAGAGGAGATACATTTGGGATCTACTTCTTAAGGTCAAAATGGAGAACACTAAACCTATAGGTACACCTTTGGAGATGAATCATAAACTTAGTGTTTATGAAGGTGAGAAATTTGAAGATGTTAAGGAATATAAAAGCTTGGTAGGTAGCCTGATATATGCCACTCATACAAGGGTAGACATCTCATATAGTGTGGGAGTGCTTAGTCAATTCATGCACTCACCAAGAAGACCACACATGGATGCAGCTAAGAGGGTACTTAGGTGTCTCAAAGGTACAATCAATGAAGGTATATTCTATCCTTACTCTTAAGATTTGGATATCAAAATCTATTCAGATGCAGATTGGGTAGGAACTAAGGATCATAGAAGAAGTACCTCTAGTTACTTAGCATTCGCAAGTTCAAAGCTAGTGTCGTGGAGTTCCAAGAATCAACCAACAGTTGCTTTGTCTCCAGCTGAAGCAAAGTACAAAGGTTTGACCATAAAAAATCAATAGGCAATATGGTTAAAAACATTGTATACAAATTTGGGACTTGTGACTTCCAAACCTCACATATTTTGGAGATAATTTGAGCTCCATGCATCTAGCCGCAAAACCTATTTTCCATGCAAGAATCAAACACATAGAGGTTCATTAACACTTCATCAGGAAGAAGTTCATGGCAAAGGAGATTGACATTTCTTTTGTTCCAACTGAAAAGCAAGTAGTAGATATGATGATGAAGGCACTTGATGGAATAAATCTTTGTAGATTCAAAGCTATGGCAGGTACGCAACCTATTAGAGAATGAAGAGTCAAGCATACTTTAGCTTGATGGGGATCTGTTGGAACATCAAGATTACACTATGCTTGAGGTGGATTTGATCTACATCAAAAAGCTATTGTTTGGATTATGTTTAGAAAATATCCATTGAAGCATTCTTTTATTTATGCTCATTTATTGTATTTTTTTTTGAGAATATTTTTCATGGATCTTTTACCATTGTAAAAGCTTATAGCTTTACACATGTAAAAGTAGAAAAAAACAGCTAAAGTTCCACGAATTTGAGGCATTTGAGTTGCAATGAATGAATGAATCAATCACCTAAAAGTAGACCAAACTAAATTTTCACTAATTTGAGGCATTTGAGTTGGAATCAATGAATCAATCAATCACCTAAAAGTAGACCAAACTAAATCTTCACTTTTCCCAGATTGTAGGAAAGTGAATTGATTCCCTCCAACAACCTTTATTGCCTTCATTTGAATTCAAACTCCACTTGTAGAAGTCGTGGAGAACTTCAAGATTCTATATAAAGACTTCAAATCACTTGTAAATTACATGGAAGCAATATAGATATATGTGACCATCATTGCCTTGCTCCTTCATTTTTCTGCATCATCTTCTTCAACAATAGTAAGCTTGCAGAGGCTGCTGCTCTCTCTACAGAGCTTCACATTGGATGCAAGAAAACTCATTGGAAATTTAATAGTGTTTAGTTTATGTATATAAATTTTCAAAGCAATTTGTTCATTAGATTGGAAGAAATCTCAGTTTTTCAATCTCGGGGTCTATCTTTGTGCATTCCTGAAAAATAGGAGGTACCACTGTTGAGTGTCTGATTCATTCCAAAAGCATATTTTGCTTATTCCTTGTACTCTTGTGCATTATATACACTCAACCCTATGTGTATCACTCCTCCAAAAGTATTTATCTAATTGTAATCATGTTGGTCACTATGAGCATTTAAAGTTGATTGTCTCGTCTAAAGATAGTAAGTTTTTTGAGCTAGTTAATGTGCAAACCTATCTGTTTTGTATCGACTCTTTCTCCTTGATGCTCCAAAGTAGATAGTGCATTTTATTGAACTTATTGCATGCATATGAGGTCTATTTGGGTCTCCATAAGCTCAAGGGCTAGTCTTGTGCCAGTTGGTTGGATCGAACTTCGTCGCTTCGCAACTCACTTTTCTACCTCCTACAAGCTTCTCCAAGTTCTTTCACATAATTCTAGCAATGGTGATGTTATTGTGATGTCAAGGAAATTATGCAATGGATTGTATTGCTTGGATGCATATAAGAGATTTTCCTCAAATGCCTTACTTATTTTTAATTTTTCTATGGCTGAAACGGAGTTATGGCATGCTCATTTTGGTCATTTGAGCTTCAATGGTTTTGCAAAAGAAGGATATGATTATTGGTTTTCCAACACTTGAATTCATTGAAAAGCATGAATGTGAAGGTTTTATAGTTGGAAAAATGCATCTTGCTTCTTTTTCCAAAGATGATGCTACACATACTACACAAAAATTGCAACTTGCTCATAGTGATGTATATGGTCTAGTCAAGACTCCATCTTTTGGCAAGAAAGTAAACTTTTTTACCTTCAATGATGGTGCAACACACCATACTTGGGTGTAGCCTATGAAAGTAAAGAATGTGGTATTTTCTTGCTTTAAAATATTTTGATTTATGGTTAAAACATTTTGTGGCAATACGGTTTTGAATCTTTCCATAGATCGTGGTGGTGAATACATGTGACATGAATTTGATGCTTTTCTTTGTGAAAAAGGTATTTCCCATTACTTGGGTGTAGCCTATGAAAGTAAAGAATGTGGTATTTTCTTGCTTTAAAATATTTTGATTTATGGTTAAAACATTTTGTGGCAATACGGTTTTGAATCTTTCCATAGATCGTGGTGGTGAATACATGTGACATGAATTTGATGCTTTTCTTTGTGAAAAAGGTATTTCCCATGATACACTCATGCCTTTGTTTCAAAGTGGTGCACTTGACTATGACAATGCACACCAAATCAGATTAAAAAAGCTAAAAATTTACAACCAAACATGGCTGAAAATTTTTCAATTTGTGAAAGACCATGTGCAACTAATCTTGCCTTATACTTTTCTAATGTGACATCTGCTTTATACTTAGCTTTCTAAATCCATTTAGTACTGATTATCTTCTTCTTTGGCAACAAGCCAACTAGTCCCCATGTATCGTTTTCTAGTATACTATCATACTCATTCCGCATTGTCCCTCTCCAACCTGTATCTGTTGGAGTTAGATGTCTGTGGAAGCACGTGAACAACACAAGGAAGAAGAAGAATCTTGGAGCACAAACACACAATACTGAATGTATTACTAGAGAATGTACAAAGATAAGTAGCCCATTAGGGTAATAGGCATCTATACAAGCCGGGGAAAAAAAACCTCCTAAAGAGGGAAAAAAGTGCCCCGGCGGTCCTAGAGTGTTCACACACATCACTACCTAAATATATCAACAAATCCCCCCTGGGAGTGATGCAGTGAACAAGTAGCTGGCACTCATGTATAAGGAAGTGCCAAGCTATGTGGAAATCACTCCACAAAAGGAAGTAAGCCCAAAGCTTTGCGGAAAGCTTCAAACTTCTCCCTAGGCATAGCCTTCGTGAAAAGGTCTGCAATGTTCTCCTGCGTGGGCACATATGCCAAGCTGATCTCCCCAGCATAGAACCTCTCCCTAACATAATGATAATGCACAGCAATGTTCTTAGTGCGAGCATGGAACACAGGGTTCCTCGCAACTGCCAATGCGCTCTGACTGTCAGTGAAGATGGTGGTGGCAGAAGACTGACCAACACCCAAATCAGCCATAAGGCATCTAAGCCACACACACTCAACAATAGCTGTGAAAGCTGCCCTATACTCAGCTTCACAACTGGAAGTGGCCACAGTAGGCTGCTTCTTGCTCAACCAAGATATACATGAGCTACCAAGCATGAAAAGCCACTAGTGGAGACACGAGTGTCATAGCAACCAGCCCAATCAGAGTCAAAAAAAGTATGCAAATCTGGCGGTAGTGATCCCCCCTTGGGATAAAACAACCCAAGTAGCCGAGTACCACTCAAGTAGCGAAAGATGCGCTTAACCGCCTTCCAATGCGTGACTCCTGGGAAATGCATAAACCTGCTCATCTGTGAGACAACAAACGGAATATCTGGCCGAGTAATGCATAAGTAAATCAAGCATCCTACAGCCTGCTGATAGAGAACAACATCAAATGCATCTCCAACATCATGAAGACTCAATCGTAAACCTGTCTCCATAGGAGTGACAATAGGCTTACAGTTCAATAATGTGTCAATATATTCCGTTTGACACAAAGCCATTCCACCATCAACTTGCATAAACTGATTGTCCAAATAGTGATGCAAATGCCCCAAATCAGACATCTCAAATGAGGCATGCAAATCAGCCTTGAAATCAGCAATATGCTTCTCAATAGGACCAGCGAGCAGCATGTCGTCAACATAGACAACAATGATCAGAAGCACATCATTAGCACGCTTAACATATAAGGTGCTTTCAGTTGGACTGTTCTCAAAACCATGTGCAACCAGATAGGCATGTATCTTCTCATACCAAGCACGTGGTGCTTGCTTTAAACCATATGATGCCTTCTTTAACCTGCACACCTGGTTTTCATGCCCTTTCTGCACAAAGCCACGGGGTTGAAAAACATACACTTCTTCATGCAAGTCACCATTCAGAAATGTTGTTTTAATGTCCAGATGATGTACATTCCAACCATGATGCACTGCAAGTGCACAAATGCTCCGAACAATAGTCATACGATATGTAGGTGCAAAGGTCTCATCAAAATCAATGCCTCTTTCCTACGCATAACCCTTTGCAACAAGCATATCCTTATACCTGTCAACTATACCATCAGGTTTACGCTTCAGCTTGTATACCCACTTAGTGCCAATGGCCTTCTTGCCAGGAGGCAAGTCACATAAAGACCATGTACCATTCTTCATTATAGGATCATATTCAAATTGCATAGCAGCCATCCAATTTTTTGAATTCTGTGCTTCATCAAAAGAAACAGGCTCATTCTCATCACAGAGACTAGACGCAACCATAGCATAGCAATCTGATGCAAAGGAGGCACTATGAGAGCTTGAACGAGTACGATATGACAAAGGTGCATCTAATTTGCTATCACGCAAAGTCTGCACCAGCCATTTTGGCATAGTTTTTGCCTGCTCAATATCAGCTCTCTCATCAACAAGTGCATCATGTAAATCTGCATTAGAAATGGAATGATCTGCATCATCATATGAAACCTGCAAAGGCTGAGAAGTTGCCTCATTAGGACCAGCACTAGATTGTCCACCTATAAAAAGAGGCATCAAAGTATCATACATGTCTTTGGAGCTAACAAATGTCTCCTTAGTACATGAAAGCAATGGCTGAATAGCATCTTCCACAAAGACAACATCACGGCTAACCAGAATGCGTTTAGTCTGTGGATGATACAGACGATAGCCTTTACTTTGAGAACTGTACCCAACAAAAATACATTTTATTGCCTTATCATGCAATTTTTTGCGATGTTGTTCAGGCACTAGTGCATATGCCAAACAACCAAAAACACGTTGTCGGGATGAAATCCCGCAGGGAGTGTGCACTAATTTTTTTTCAAAAGTTCATAAATTTATGAGTTTTGTGTGATATTTTGAGTGAAGAAGGGGTATATTTCATGCAAATTTTGACCGTATTAATTGATTGTGTGATGCGGAAACATGTTTGAGATGTGTGTTAGACCCGTGTATATAAACAGCAGACTTTAGACCCATAAAAACCTAGGTTTGACCCTTCAAAACCCTTGAAAACCTGAACTTACCCCCTGAAAATGCGAGTTTACCCCTTGAAAACCGGACTTGAACCCTTGGAAACCCTTGGCGTTTAGGTCCAAACTGTAAATAAACCCGTGAATTGACGAGTTGGAGATAATTGTGAGCAAAACCCTAATTTTTTCGACCAAAAATCCTAGGTCGGACCCTTGGAATTGGTGTTTATCCTAGCCCAAACCCTTAGATTAATTAACCCTGTATACAGTGTGAAACCAAAACATTAATTCAGGAAAAATAAAAAGGACAAAAATCAAAAATAGAATCAAGAGATGGGATTTTCCAAGAATAGTAAGTGAACATGCATGGTCGTCTGAAATTGGAAAGTTGAGTAGGGAGGTTGGAAACTTCTAGATAAACGTCCCAAGGAGAGAAGGATGGGGAAGCCTATAAATAGAGGGCCAAGCCTCATTTGTTTTTCCTCGCTGATCTTCTTGGTGCGTTCCACTCTGCAGGTATGCTTTCTTATCCTCCTCTTATTTATTTTTCCTTATTCATGTTCATTAGTTTGCATTAGAGAGAGAGCTGGCAGAGATGGAATTGGTTGATGGCTAGAGGCTAGGCATATGGGCAGAGAGAGAACTTGGCGGCTGTTAGCAGAGTTGAACCCGGAAGATCGTAGAGAGAGTGGAGACTCGGGCTGTTGAGGTCGTTGGCGGAGAGATATGCAGAGAATTGCTCGCGTGCTGCTGTCGGTGTGAGGAGAGAGAGTCTTGCGGGTGTTGTCAGAGAACCGAAGGAGAGAAATAGAGACGGCGACACAGAATCTGCCCACACACATATTTTTGGTGGGCTGCTGCTAGTGTAGAGAGAGAGAGAGAAAGAATTCACTATTTGCTGTCGGCCGCCGACTATCGTGGAGTGAGAGAGCACCGGAGAGAGAGTGTACGTGGGGTGCTCAATGCTCATGAAACTCCAGAATTTGCTGGGCGCCGACACGCAGAGGCAGGCACTTGGAACACACATGTGCATCACGCAAAAGAGAGAGAGAACGCCTTAATGGCTAGAAGAGCATCGGAGATGTCGGAGGCTTTTTGCGCACATAGAGATGGATGCCAGGCTATGGTGGCGCGCATAAGCGTTGGAGATAGATTATAGGCCTGATGTTTTTGGAGGCGACTGCGTGTCAGACCATAGGCCTGGCAGAAACAGATTCGTCAGTTGGGTCTGTGTAGGCATTTCTGGAGAGAGATTGGCAGGGCATAAACTTGTCGGCGCTGCTGTCCAGTCGCATAGATGATGATGGACGGAGATAGAGTCAAAGGGATCACGTGGGCTACTGGGTTCAGCACACAGAGAACTACTGTGGCACAGATAGATTCAAAGATGCACATTGGCGATGGACCTCCCATTTCCTCGAAAAGTAATAGCTTAAGTACGTATGAGTCGGGAGTAGTGGAGTAGTGGAGCATTCATGTCCCGTCTCTAGGGCTGAAGGGTTCTCTTTCTCCCCCTGCGAGTCCCTCCCCTCAGTCGGGAGGGCTCTCGCCTGTGTGCGCTGCCCCATTGGGGGGGGCTGCGTTATCTGCTCCGGCTCGGTTTACTCATCCTCTGCGTTCTTATGGCTCTCTTCGAAGCGTTACGAAATGGTGTCTCTGTGGTCGGTGCTCCGGTGAACGGGGGAGTAGAGGCTATCGCGCCAGTGCTGACTAACTCAGTTGGATATCAACAGGTAAGTGCTTGCTCCTCTGGATTAAAGGATTCACCCATGATCGATGCCCCTTCTGGCAGCCAGGCAGTTCGAACAGCTGCAGTAACTTGCTCGCCTAAGAAGTCCTATGCGGAATCCATAAAGCATGCAGGTAATCTCTTATCTTCTCCTGTCTTTCCTGTCCGAGCCGATAACGACAATGTTAGGGGTCTTGGGAGAGTAGATTACGCAGAAAACCCGCATAAGCTTCTTGTAGAGGACATTCCTAGTGAAGATGATGAGGAAGATTCGTTTGTAATCGACAGGTCTTCTTTGGACAGTTGGCAAGAACATCTTTTAGGTAGGGTGGTCATAGGGCTTTGCCACGGCCCTAGACCCCCGCATGATGTCCTAAAGAATTGGATAAAAATGCATTGGGAAGCTAGAGGGCTAATGGTTAAGCACATTCAGTACTGCCCAAACAACTTCTATCTGTTTTTTTTTGAAGAAGCCAACAGTGCCCTGCAGGTTATCAGTGAAGCCCAATGGCTTATCAGAAATATCTCCATTTCTTTTTTCAAATGGCATGTTGGTTTTAACCCCAAGGGCCCAAAGCCCACTAAGATCCCTGTGTGGGTTGAATTTCCAGAGCTACCCATTGATTTTTACCCTTGGATTGAGCATCTTGGAAATATGATTGGTAGAGTGCTGGGTCAAAAATCCAGAAATGGTATCATTAATACTAAATGGGATCCTCAGGTACTAATTGAAATTGATGTTTCCAAAGAGATCAAGACTCAAATAGTTATTAAGGACTCTCAGAGGAAGAAATTACACACTCAAAAGATTATGTACCGTAATTTACCTAACGCTTGTTATAACTGTTACAAGCAGGGCCACCTAATTCGGGACTGTCCCCTCATCACTTCGCGGAACGAGGAAGGTAATCATGATAAGCAGGTATCACCCCCTGCTACTAGTAATACCCCCAATGTTTCACGGAAAAAGCAAGTTCAAAAGTCTAAAAAAAAGAATTTTAAGACGAAAAATCCTTATGACATTTTGTTAGAGGATATCTCTAATCCTTTTGATGATAATAACAGTGCAGGTGGATCTCCTGTGGGTGGAGAACAAGATGAAAATTCTAATCCCAATAAGGATGTAACAGGGAACTCCAAGTCGGTTCTGGCAGAAAAAGATGATCATGGCTCTGCAGAAAACTAGAAAAAAATTGGAAAAAAAAACAAGGTTCTGCATGAACCAGCATGTCTAAAAGATAACCCTTGCTTCTCTCAACAGGTTATTGAAGTCCCCCCCCCTGCTTTGAAACATTTCAGTCAAGAACTTGATGCTATGGATCAGGACTCAATCAACTGTATGGATGAGGAAGGGGATCATTGTGAAATTGTGCCCATGTCTCAGGATATGGTCCCATGCCCTGATCACTCTAAAGTAAGTAAGCCTAAAAGGAAAGAAGCTGTCAGGTTATCAACCTCTGCGCCCAAGCCGACTAAAAATAGTCGTAAATAACTTGTCTTGGTTTTGATGTTTGATCTTAAAATTATCACCTTAAATGTTAAAGGGTTGACTGATATAGTCAGGCCCAAAATGATTAATTGCTGGCTCAAGTTGCTGCCTAGCATGCCTGATGTTCTCTGCTTGCAGGAAGTTAAAGTTGGAGGAGAAACTCTGACTAGACACCTCAACATTCTGGCCTCTTGTTTCACTTGGTACCACACCTGCCACCCTAGTGGCAAAGGTGGTGCAGTGGTTGGTTTGTCTAATTCTATCTGCAATGTTGTTAAGGATGTTGTGTATAGTAACTCTCACCAATGGTGTGCTGTCAAGATGGGAGAACCTTTTAATTGTTCGATCATTTCGATTTATGCTTCTAACCTGTGTGCTGAAAGGAAAAGATGTTGGGAAGAATTATGTGTTTTTGACAATCCTGTTATCCTTGCTGGGGATTTTAATATGGTAACTTCCTTGCAGGATAGATGGGAAAGAAAAGGTAATTGTATATTTGGCACTGAAAAACATGCTTGGTTCAATTTATGTAATCATCTGGATTTGTCTGACATTTCTGGGAACTCGGGGTTTTCCTGGTCTAATAAGCAAGCCGGGGACAAGTATAGAGCGGCCAGGCTAGATAGATGCTATGCGAGTAATGATTTTACCCAAGAGTGTTGGGATATTAGCAGTAAGATAGATCATTCTCTGTTTGTTTCGGATCACAAACCCCTTTTTTTGTCCTTCAGGAAAGGCATTCCTAGTTATAGAGCTGGTCGGCCGCACATTGATTATAGTCTTCTCAAGATTCCTAGCATCATGGCTTGTACTAAAGAAATCATCACCTTTCACTTCAAGACTAATAGTTCCCCCACTGTTGCTTGGGAGAAGGCTGTTTCTGGTATCCAAAAGCTTTTCACCAATTATAGGAAGCATGCCTTAGAGTTAAGGTCTCAGAGGAGGCTTTCGCTTATGAATCAGTTAAATTCTCTTGATGTAAACTCTCAAGAGTACATTGATTGCTCTGTGAGATTGGGTAAAGAGAGGTATCTAGAAGCTAGGAGCTCCCTTGCTATATCAAAAGAATTCTGGAGTGAGAACATGGATCGGAACAATAAACATATGTTCTCCCTTATGAAAAAAAGGAAAGTGAGGGACTTTGTCCCCCCGGTTAAGAAAAAAGATGGGAGTAATACCTTAAATATTGAAGAGACCTTACAGGAAGCCAAATGCTTCTTTATGGAGGTTTTCTCTGGTTCTCCCAAGTGGGGGGAAGACATTCAGAGGGCCAGGGCTACTATTGCTATGAAAAGGAAAAAAAGGATTCCTAGTAGCCTGGTTCCCATTCTAGATCTTCCCCTCACTGTTGGGGAGATCAAGGAAACTATCAATAAATTGAATCCTTGTAAGTCTCCTGGGATAGATGGTCTGCCTAATGAATTCTTTATCATCCTTAAGGATTTTCTCACTCCTTATATTCTGTTGATATGGGAAGAGGTTTCTAGCAAAGGGTATCTCCCTTGTTCCATTAACACTGGGGTTATCAAGCTTATTCATAAGAGAGGTCCCAAAGATGACCTTAATAACTGGAGGCCCATCACCTGCCTGAATACCTTATACAAAATTTTTGCTGCTACCCTTGCTAGGAGAATTAGTCCTCTGATGAACCAGTTTATTCTTCCTGAACAAAAAGGCTTTATTAAAGGCAGGTTTATTCTTGATGCCATCATCTCCCTCTGGGAAGGCATGGATTATGCTAAAGAGTCTGGTCAAGACTATTACTTCCTTAAAATTGATTTTGACAAAGCTTATGACAGGATTGAGTGGGACTTTATCTTGCAGTCTCTCCATGACTTAGGGTTGGGAAGGAGATTTATTAAGTATGTGAGTACTTTGTTTGGAAACGCTTTTTCTAGAATTTCTATTAATGGTCACATGTCTGAACCTTTTAAATTGGCCAGATCTATAAGACAAGGGTGCCCTCTGGCCCCTCTTCTTTTTGCCATTGCTAGTGATGCTTTGGGTTGGTTAGTCAAGGATGCTCTGGTTGATGGGCAAATTAATGGTGTGTGCATTCCTAACTCCCCTGCCCCTTTATGTCTTCAGATGTTTGCAGATGATACCAATGTAGTCCTAAGAAATGATCCCCAGTCCCTTACTAAGTTTCTGGACTGCCTTGATGTTTTTTGTTTGGCCAGTGGCTCAAGGGTCAACCACAGCAAAACTGGCTTTAAATCCTCTAATAATGATACTCCAGACATTATTTCTCAGCTTGGTTGTAGTATTATAAAAGAAGGGGTGATTTTTAGGCTTCTAGGTATCCCGATGGGGTTTAATGTCTCTTTTGATCAAAGGTGGGATTGGGTGTGTGATAAATTCAAAAAAGGTATGGCTCTGTGGTATGACTCTAACTCCTCCCTTCCCCATCGTTCTTTTATTCTGAACCACTATGTTTTGCCTAAACTTGTTTATTTCTTGTCTTGCTGGACTCCTTCCAAAAAGCAGCTTAACCAGGTAATCTCTCTGGCCAAAAGATTCTTATGGGGAGGATCGGCCAACAGAAAGAAAATTGTCAAAGTATCTTGGGATATTTGTTGCATGAATAAAGAAAATGGGGGTCTGGGGGTGAGATGCCCAAAAAAATGGCAGACATCCTGTCTGCCAAATGGATTCTTAGAAGCATTGGCAACAATGAGATCTGGGCTCATCTTATTCAAAGATCTGTCAACAAATTTTTTCTGACCAACTACAGGGCTTGGAATAATATTAATCTTTGGGACATTATCACCTGCCCTCTCCCCATAACCCCTGTTGGAAGTCCTCTGATCTGTAGATTCTGGAAAGCTTGGTTCAAAGCTAAAAGTGGTCTTTGCCCTTCTGACAAGCTGTCTGAAATGGCTCAATTTTACTTACAGGAATCTCCATGGCTGGGGTGGTTGGCTCATTGGAACAATGGGGACATCTCAATCAAGGAACATAAATGCCATAGGAAGTTTGGTTACAAAACTGGGAAAGACTTTATGTCTAATGGGAAGGTAAGGTCGGACAATGATTTGGTCAATATAACTAATGCTTCTGCTGCCTGTTTGCAGGTTTTGCTGTCTCACAAGGAGATTCTGGCTGAACAATTGACCCGGTGCAAATGGAAGGATCTAAAGCTTCAAGATGTTGCAGAGTCCATTTACAAGAACTTCAAGAAGAAGAAAGGCTCGATGGATGGTATCACTTCTAAGTTGAACAAAATATGGAATCTGAGCTGGTCTTCTGCTCAGTGGTCATATAGGTTTAAAGCTCTGTGGGCTTATCCAGAAAGCAGCAAACAGTCATGTCTTCAATGGTTGATAATTCATCAAGGGCTGTGGGTGGGCCCCAGAGTCAGGAAAATATTTATTGATGGTGGTAAATGTGCATTTTGTGGCAGGGTGGAGGATGTTTTTCACCTTTTCTATGATTGTGTTCATGCCAAGCCTTTCTGGAATTGTGTTGATAACTTCCTTCACTCCAGTAAAGCTCCCAAGCTTCAAAGAATGGATGCCTTGATCGGCTGTTGCAAAAATATGGATCTCCTCCTGTGGAATATTTGGCGTGGCCACATCTTGTGGGCAATATGGCTTAGCAGGAATAACCAGGTCTTAGGCAATGGGAGAAAGAATTTCCTGATTCCCCTATATCACACTCTGAAAAGAGTGTCTGATAATTGTATAAAATGTATCACCAAACCCTCTCTTCCCTCTCATGATTTCCACTGTATCCTAGCTGATCACCACTTTACAAGATGGAAAGTGTTATTGAGCCAATTGTATTCCCATTGCAGGTATGCCATGGTGGCATCTTTGTGACTCTTAGAGTTTAAGGTGCTCCTGCCCCCTGCACAGATGTAATTTTACCCTGTTAATTTATATTTTCCTGTTTATCTCAAAAAAAAAAAAAAAGATGCACATTGGCGGTGGACAAGCGTTTAGTGCGCTGGATTAGGGAGTGAAGCTGCTGTCGGCAGGGAAGAGTCATAGAGAGAGAGAGAGGGAGAGGGAATCTCTCCCCCTCCCACGGCGGTGCAGCACACGCGCGCGAGAGAGAGAGAGAGAGAGTATCTCCCCCCCCTCCTCCCACGGCGGCAGTGCGCACGAGAGAGAGAGAGAGAGAGAGAGAGAGAGAGAGGTTTGGCGGCGATAGAAACGGAGAAAGGGAGAGAGAGAGAGAGGGAAGAAACGGATGTGAGAGAGAGAGAGGGAGAGAGAGAGAGAGGGCTGTCAGAGAGAGAGAGAGGGGGAAGAAACGGATGTGAGAGAGAGAGAGAGAGAAATAGATGGGTCTGTTGTCCGACATGGGTCGGTTTCAACCAAACTCTTGATTCCTATGACTCAAGCTGGTAGTTTAATTGGATGAATGGAGGAACTATTAAGGCTATTCAGGATGAATCGGTTGCTATTGTTCGTGTATTATCTACAGAAGAAGCACCTACATGTGATCTCCGGGATGATAGAATTGTGGAAATACAAGGAAAAGGGCTTAAAGTACACAAAGCTATGGAGCTAATCGTGACTCATTTACGAAAGTTTTTGGCGGATCGCTCTATATTGCCTTTGTTTGAGAGAACTTCACAATCATAAGGGCTAGAGAGTGTGAAAAAGAAAGAGACTCATTCTTCCCCATCATTCATCAAAAACTGGATTCATGCGTTTAAATATGATTGAATCGATCTCAAGGTCTTCTATTTATGATGTCTTTCTATATTTGGGTAGTCTTTAACTTAATGACCCATGATTAGTGGCCAGTGATCATGTCATGCATATTTTCGAGAAACTAAAATTGAAGTGGTTGTGTGTAGACTCCATGTGCATGTTTTCACATATGAACACTTTCCTCCATATGTATATGTGTATGTATGTTATAAAATTAAGCTTAGTGTGTTCTTTATCACGAGTTGTTAATGTTCTAATGATTTTTTTTAAAACACCCCCACCTCGTTGATCTTCTTGGTGCGTCCACTCTGCAGGTTTATGCGGTTTCTGATTATCTGAAATAAAGAGAAGGAAGGCCATTGCGGAGGATACTTGAAGAAAAGAACGGACTGAAGTAAAGTTGGAAGAAAATCTTGGACCGCGAAGATCGAAGCAGAATCCCGTAGGCGATTTCTCGCACTGTAGCGAGGGATCTATTTTATATCAGCCGATTCGCACTGTAGCGGCGGCGTTTTTATTGTATCATCGCACCGCACTGTAGCGGTTTTATTGTACCATCGGCCCACACTGTAGCGGCCTGTTTGTATCATTCATTTTATTGGAGGCTTCAGTTCCGTTTTCGATTGTATCTTCGAGCTTGATCTACATCACGTGTTTCACTGCGGTACCCCATCGTCTCTTTTCGATGCCCATGGTCCCACGTCGCGACACTTCCGAGGGGCGAGGGACCCCACGAGGATCGCGCACGCTTCGGAGAGCACAGGCGAGGCGCCCAGCGCGCAGACGCCGCTCGCAGGACAGCGGGAACGGCGCACCAGAGAGGGGCCTGATCCAACCCCAAGCGCCGGCTTCCCGCCACGACCTCCTTCTTCCCGACAACGTAGATGAGCAACAGATGGCTTGCAGTCATGCCAAGCCTCATATGGAGTGATAGACAACAGCGCTTTAGTGGGACACCTGTTCAGTACATATGCTGCACACATGACAGCCTCAAGCCAAAAACTATGTGGTAAAGCCTGACTTTTGACCATGCACCTCACCATCTCCATGAGTGACCTGTTCTTTCATTCAGCAACTCCATTCTATTTAGGTGTATACAGCACTGTACACTGGTGTTTTATCCCACGTTCAGCCAGAAATGCATTAAAATCAAAAGACATATATTCCCCCCTCGATCAGAACGGAGGGTGTCCATTTTACATGCTGACAGATTTTCAGCCAAAACTAAAAACTGTTTAAAGCACATGAACACTTCGGACTTTGCTTTGAGTGGATATACCCATGCATGCTTGGAAAAATCATCAATGAAAGTCACGAAGTAAAGGTAATTTCCAAAAGAGGGTGTCTGCATAGGACCACAGACATCGCTATGTACAAGCTGCAATTTCTGTGTAGCCAGAATTGAACCATCTTTTGGAAAGGAGGAACGTTGCATTTTGCCCAAAATACAGCCTTCACAAACATGTTTTCCAAGTGCCTCAAGTTTGGGCAAAGAGGATACCATTTCAGATTTTTACAGGTGTAACAAACTAGCAAAATTTAGATGACCAAAGCGTGCAAGCCAAAGCTTTGCATCTGATATAGCCTGAGAATCATTTACAGCACATGCCAAATCATTTTCAGATCTTTCATAGTCTATGAGCTTATACAGCCCACGACATAAAATGCCAGAAGCAATAATAACATCGCCATTTGACAGATCATGAACTATACATCTATCATCAACAAATTTCACAACCAAGCCAATCTTGGCTAATGCAAAAAGTGATAACAGATTCTTCTTGATCCCTGGCACAAATAAAGTATCTGACAAAGTGAAAGAACTACCATCAGCACTAGTCAAAATGATCTTACCAACTCCCATAATAGGATAAGAGAAGTTGTTGGCGCATGTAACAATATTCACTGTAGGGGCAGGCTCGAGTGAAGAGAAGAAACTGCGCTGCGAGGTAATATGTTTGGTTGCCCCACTGTCAAAATACCAAACATCTGAGTCTACTGCAGACATGCACTGATCATGAGAAGATGGGTCAAAACTATAGATAGTAGTAAACACACATTCTTCTTCCTGCACAAGATTTGCAGACTCTGTTTTTGGTGTAGAGGCTTCTGCAACAACCATTCTAGCCTCTTTCTTCTTTGCCTCTTTTGCAGCCAGTTTTGGATAGTTCTTTATGATATGATCATTCCCTTTACAGTACTTACAAAAAAATTTCTGCTTTTTTGATTTTTTTCTCATCTTTGTCTTGGTTCTTTGAATGTGCAGCGTTTGCAGATTTCTGCTTACTAGTAGAAAAACTCCATTTTCTTTTGCCCTTCTGATTAGCCAGAAAAGCTTGATCTGTAATACACATAATGGACCTGTTCTTCCTGGACTGATCTTCCTGCAATAGAACAGAGACTAAATCCTCAAATGACAAGGCATTTGGATTGCCTTTCATCATCAACCGAAGAGTAGAATCAAAACTCTCATATGAATCAGGAAGACCATTCAGAACGGTTTGCACAAGTGAGCTATCTGGTATAACCTCATTAGCAGAAATCAACTGTTCCTTCAAGTCTTTGATCTTTGTTAGGAAACTGTCCATAGAATCACCTTCATTCATGTGCTCACTCTCTAACTGTTTTCGAAGGTAAGCAACACGAGCCTCATTCCTAGCTTGGTACAATGTGGTAAGTGTATCCCCCAAGCATCCTTAGCTATTCTGCAAGAGCGAATATGAGAAATAATGGCACGTTTGACAGACAAAGCTATCAATGCATGTGTCTGGGCATGTCTGCCATCCCAGTGAATCTGCTCTGCAGTAGGTGCAACAAAAATAGCAGCCCGAATAGGAATCTGCACAATATCATCCTCGACACCATCTTCATCAGCTCAAGCACCTGTATTTACAGTACCTGTTGTTACAAGTGTAACAGGACATCTTTCAGCACCCTGCACAATGTTCCACAATCCTTTTGCAACCAATACATGTCGCATCATATAAGCCCATAATGGGTAGTTGGTACCATCCAAATTATCCTCAACAGCCAACATACGGAATACATCACTGCTTTCAACCATGGCCCGTGACTAATATACCTTGATGCAGAAAATTGACTGTAACTCAGAAAGTTGAACAGAACTGCCCTGACAAGTTGTGCTAAACCTGTAGCAGACTTTGGGATGCTTATACTGGTATATACCTTTGGCACAAAAAGACGAAATAGCCTGCATAAGAAGTGTGATAATGCATTCGGAGGCCGAAACGAGATCAGATCGCGATTTCAGCACACAAAGCGAAGCAGTTTTGATCTCGGAAACATGCTGAGTATGATCACCAAAATTCGTGCGATTCTGAGACTGCAAACGGAGGAGTGTCGACGGCGCCCTAGATGAAGCGATGACCTACTCTGATACCAATCGTCAGAGTTAGACATCTGTGGAAGCACGCGAACAACACAAGGAATAAGAAGAAGCTTGGGGCACAAACACACAATACTGAATGTATTACTAGAGAATGTACAAAGATAAGTAGCCATTAGGGCAATAGGCATATATACAAGCCGGGGGAAAAAAACCTCCTAAAGAGGGAAAAAAGTGCCCCGGCGGTCCTAGAGTGTTCACACACATCACTACCTAAATATATCAACAGTATCATCAAGGGCTTCTTTAATGGTGGTAGGTTCCTTTATGGAGCCCATGAAATCTACCATTAGAGCCATGTTAACAATGTGTTTTGAGGCTCTTCTTTGCTCCTTTATTCTCTTTTATCTACGTAATCCATCTGAGGATGATTCTGGTACATGTAAGTGTGGATTGGGATCATCAACGAGCTCTTGTGCCCACTTTGGTAGTGGCTTACGTTGTGAAGCTACAACTGGTTGGCTTTTTACCAAGGGAATTTCACTATGAGATGTTTCCTTCTCCTCAAGCTTAACTTGCCTTTTGATAGGCACAATGTGAGATATTTATCCATTTGATGAGATAGTAGATTTAGCTTTATCTTCTACTAAGTGTGGTCATTCATCAAACACCACATCTCGGCTGACAAAAATCTTCCTTGCCTCAGGATCCCACAACCTGTATGCTTTAGACTCTTCACTATATCCTAGGAAGACAAACTTTATTCTTTTTGAATCCAACTTTGATCTTGCTAAATCAGGAATATGTGCATAACAAAAACAACCAAAGATTCTAAAATGAAAAACTCAAGGCTTTTTACCATAATATGCTTCTTGAGGAGTCATCCCGTTCAATGCTTTTGTGTAGCTTCGATTCAAGATGTAGATTGCTGTATTGATTGTTTCTACCCAGAATGAATCAAGCATGTCTTGAGCCTTTAACATATAGCATGCCATTCTACTACTGTCTAGTTCCCTCCCTCAACGATGCCATTTTGTTGAGTTGTATGAGCTATGGTAAGTTGCCTTTTCACACCATGCTCCTTACAGTAGTTATTGAATTTTGTTGATAATAATTCCCCTCCTCTATTTGTTCTATATTTCTTCAATTTCCTACTTGATTCATTTTCCACATACTTATGCCACCTTTAAAATTTTTCGAAAGCATCAACCTTCTCTCGAGTGAAGTAAACCCACATATTTCTACCATAATCGTTGGCTAACAACAAAAAGTAGAAAGATCCTCCTAAAGCGAGTGCAGACATTTTATCACAAAGATCAACATGTACCAACTCTAGAAGAGCTTGAGCTTGATTGTGGGTCTCTTGTGGAAACATCTTTTGTTGTTGCTTACCCATCATGCATCTTCACAAGGTTCCTATAGCTTCAAAAATGTAGGCAAATGAGCAAACATCCCTGTTCTTTGCATCTCCTTCAAAACTGCAAATCCAAGATGCCCAAATCATTGATACCATAATCAAATAACATCTTTATCTTTTGTAGTAGTTAATGCACTTAACTCATACAAGTTATAATGTCTTATACCTTTCCCTACTACATTACCTAATGAATCCATGATTACTGCACCACTCTTATTGAAGTGAACTTCGAGTCCATGATATGTTATTGCAGAAACTGACAACAAATTTCTTTTAAGTGTAGGTACATAGAGAACGTTAGATAACTTCTTCTCAACACCTGGAGAAGTGATAAAGAGATGGTTCCAATTTCTTAAGCTGGACAATTGGAGTCATTTCCCACCACTACATCGATGGATTCATGTAGAGTCACAAGGGAACTATACCACTCCTTTTTGCTAGTTATATGGTGAGAAGCTCCACTATCTAAAATCCATGGTTCATCAACACTAACTTGAGGGTTCAATAGCTACCCATAGTTCCAACTATTTGTTGTTTGCCAACTCTTTGTTCTTCCAAGATGATTTCATAGTCCCATTTTGTTCATTAGCTTGCTTCTTTTTGCAATCCTTGATGGCATGGCCTTTCTTCACAATAGAAGTAACTTCTTGTGAACTTTTTCTTCTTTGGCTTCTTCGTTGATCCATCAAAAGATCCTTTTCCTTTTGCATTGACTGAGAATGCAGCATCACTTATACCTTGCTAATTCTTCAACTTCATCTCCTCTTCTAAGAGCATAGCACAAAACTCTTCAAATGTAAGGATAGTTGGTCTTACTTGAGTATTAAGGGTTGTTACTAATCCTTGATACTTTCCAGAGAATACACACCCTATAAGAACACCAATTGTAGCCAATTGATCTTGTAGATGTTTTATCTGTTTGATAAAAACTTTAGCCTTTTCGGAATCAAAATGCTTTTCATTTGCCAATTGGCACATAATGCATAAGTAAATTCCACCTCTTCCAAACTCATAGAAAATCTCAATCTAGTTGATCATCACTCTTGAATTTATTGTATCTTCAAGTGGTATAGGCTTTGGATCCAATACCATCTGTCCCATGATAGTGTTAAGTAATTTGTAGGAGTCTAAAAATTATAGAAATCTTGAACTTAGAGAGCATATAGTTGGTTCCATCCAGCTTCCCTTCAATGAATGCAGATGGATGAATTGGAATAGGTGTAGAATTAACATTAAGTGGAGCACCAAGACCAATGTTTGATGAGGAAGTCATTACGTAATCACTCGAATAATATAGTGATATTCTAGTTTGCTACTAGGTTGAAATAGTGATAATTCTCAAGCTATTAGAACCTTACGGCTCTGATGCCATGTAAGACAGTAGTTGCGCAATATAACACAAAAGAAATAGCAGAGAAGATAACAAATATAGTAGAATCTCAAAAATCTTCTACTAATAGCAAGTATAGAGATGATGGTGTTATCCACTTGTGTGCTCTCAAGGTAGAGCTTAAATGGTGACCTAAACAACTGTCAAGGTAGAGCTTAAATGGTGACCTAAACAACTCTAAATAGAGAGTTACAAGGTAGAGGTATGCTCGCTCAATTCAATATCTAAGGTAGAGAAAATTTCATGTATATATAGGCTAATTGAGAGATGTGGCCTTCCATGAACGGCTATACATGGGTAGTAGAATGTGGGCAGCCATCGCCTACATAGTCCCCATATGTGGCTAAGGCAAGTTCAACCAACCTAACAAATTTAAATGATGTATGACTTCAACAGGGATTATTCCATGGAATATACCCTTTACCATCATGCAGAGGCCACTAGGGGGACTGTCAGACCCCTGGAAACCCTTGGTTGGGACTTCCTTTGACCCCACAATTAGGTAGCATGGTAACTCCCTTTCTTTACAATACATTACATGGTCCAATTTTACCTTCATCCAACATGCAAGTTGGGATTCCCATCAATAGGGTAATGCATGCTTGGCTTATCCCCATAATGAGTGTTGGCACCCAAGGTCAAGCATGAAGCATGGGAATAGCATCAAAGAAGTGGACACACAAGAAGATGGAGCATGTAGGGAGCTCCAAGAAGTATATGTTAAATTTCCAAAAGAAATCCCTACAAAAACAATGATTTTGATCATTAAAAACCATTGTAAATATCTATTAGCGATAGAAACTATTGGTTTTTGCATACTAACATGTTTTCATTCTATAGAGATAATGCTTGATTGTAGGTGTCTTTCAAATGAGAAGATGCAACGTGGTGTAGGTTTATAGAAAAAATGAGTGATTCATATCAAAATGTGAATGTTGGGATTGATCCATCAAAGATAGTAAGTACAATGCTTAAGCTTGACGAAGATAGGAAGTCTCTCCTTGAGAGGAAAGGAAAGGGTAGAGCTGCAAAGAAGGGAAAGGGGAAATTTGGAAGTGAGAGGTTGTTGCTCCACTTCATGGTGTGGATTAGACTGTTGACAGAGGTTCTCTTCTCAAATAGTGACTTTTGATTCTGTTTTGATTTGCACGATTTTGCAGAAATTTTGTGGTCGCAAACAAACTTACAAATTTATTCGCTCTAGTCGCAATGAGAGAAACTATTTATTCGACATTTCTTATATATGTATTGTATGTGCAGACTTCATATTTCCTTTCCTTTGTGCATCTCATTTCAAGGTTGATATGTTTTGAAGTTGAAAAAAAAGCAAGTAAAAGAGAAAAAAAAGGAAGAAAAGAAAAACAAAAAAAAGACACACAAGAGAAGGCTGAAAACAAAATAACACCAAAAGAAAAAAACAAAACAAAAACACACAAAAAAAAAGGTGGAAAACAAAATAGCACCAAAAGAAAAAACAAAAAACAAAAACAAAAACAAACAAAAACGAAAACAGACCAAAAATATAAAAATAGTGAAAAAAGAAAAGTGTTTTTTATTTTTTTATTTTTAAATGGAGGTTCGGCCGAGGCCTACTCTCCCGGACTTTAACTTTGAAATTACAACTGTACAAGGAAGGGCATAGTACCCATGGGACCCCCCTTATCCCACAAGAACAGGGGTTTACAACTGGGTTAAACGGCGGTCATAACTACCGCGGGGATGATCAAACAGTGGCCAACAGCCACATACATCAGTTCCTGGGATTTATATGTCCCTACATGTTGCTGCGTGCGTGAGTGAGTGGAGTGTAAGGGGGAGTGGGTTTGCGGGAAAGAAAACAAAAAGAAAAAGGTATTTCTGTCTCTCTTTTTGGGTTTTGGGTGTTTGTGCACGCAGGCAAAAGAAGGGAGAAGAGGACGGTTCAGGGAGTTTTTATTTTCGTTTCAGTGGTTTCTTTTGAGTGCATGTTAAACAGGAGCAAAGAAGAAGTGCCTGAAGAGGGCGTCATGTGTGATTGGGGGTTTTTCGTTCGTGTGCGGTGGAGGGATCGGGGTCTACGCAGGTGTCGAAGGAGGAAGTACAAATGAATGGATAGCAACAGATCGAGGGGAGTCACATCCGTGTAATGGACCTGATCCGAACCTCTGTCAAGGGAGGTCGTTGGTTGAGTAGCAGAAGGGGGGGAAATTTCGAATCATCGGGAGGCGACAGAAGAAGAGAGGGCCAAAAGGAGGATCTGAGGAGTGGGTACCTTCATTTTCAGTGTGCATCATAAAATTTAGAAGGAGAGAATGTGGACTGGAAGAAAAAGCAGAGTAGGAGATAGCATAAAGGATTTTTTTGGCAATAGCTCTACATTTCAAAGTCATCGTTTTGGAGAGAAAAAAGCATGGTGCGATTTTATACTAGTAGCTATCTAAAGGAAAAGGATGAATGTTAGCTTTTGGTTGCTTTCTGGTTTGCGCTAGTTGTAGGACTAGAATCTGGACCTTCAAATGCATCGAAGGCAGAGATGAGGAGGTGTAGCACAACAAAAGAACTTATGAAAATTTCTGAAGCGCAAGGGAGGAGAGACAACAAAAGAAATGAAGATGAAGGATTCAACAGATAAGGGATATGTTTCGCTTTTAGGCATGGGGACAGGAAGAAGAAAATGAGCGTTGATGCAGAAAAGAAAAAAGAGGTCAGTCGTCTGTAGCAGAGAGGGATATGTACAAAAAAAAAAGGGGACTTGATGAACAGCTGTAGAGAATTGGTGTGGATGGCATGAGTCGCTTTCTGCCTTTGAACTTTAGCTATGGAAAAGAGAAGGAAATTGGGAGGATTTAATGCTCCACGCAACTCATACTCTAGTGAAATGACTCTTCATTTTAGCTGCGATAGAGCTCAGAATTGGCATGTCACGCATGATTGAAAATGGGCAAAAGGTTTGAAGATGAATGTTAACAGTGTAGACATTTAATAGGCGTGCAAGGTATATGTTGAATTTCATGGATTACTCCAACGCAGATGACACATGAGTTTCATGGCTTAGTGAAAGTGAAATTGGCGCAAGAGTTGATAGGAGAATAAAAAGAATCAATAATTAGGTTACAGTTAAGGTTACAATTTTGAAGGGCCTGGACAAATTTAATGGGTGCACACTTAGTACTATGGATCAACAGTTCTCCTGGAAGATTGAGATACACGTTTTGAAGTGCTTTGTCAGAGATGAAGCAGATGCTATTCAATCTGTTGCATGTTCTTTGTGATAAAGAAAGTATATAGAAGAAGACAAGTGGTGCATTTATGACAAAAGCACATATCTAACATGATTACAATTTGAAAGGGAACTAGAGTATTCATGATTTTGATAGAATGGAGAGCAGCATTGTTAATTTTGGAAAAGTGTTGTTCTTTTGGAACTAGAATATTACCAATTCGCTTCTCTAGAGTTTGTGGAAACGTTGGTGTTGTAGATGCAATAAAGTGATGCCCTTTCCTTCTTCATTTGGGGCAAATTTTAAGGGAAACCAACTTTCAAGAGCATGGGCAGAGAATATGGAGGCAATGCACAAGGGATCTAGTGGTGTCTTTGCACAAGAAAGGGCGGTACAACAACGACACATCTCCGGGAGTCATTGTCGTTAGGAAGGAAGGCAAAAGCTAGGAATGTTGATGTATGGAAGCAAGCTTTTATTCTCAGTTTGCTGGATTTTCAAAGAGGGAGGAAAAAGGAAAGTATTGCACTATTATAATGAGGACTGAAGCCAGCATGGATGAAGGACGGTAGAAAAGGACCCAGGGCAGAAGCTATAAATGAACTGTTGCTCCCACATATCCTTCATAAATGAGGATACATATTCATCTCATAAAGGTCTATTGCAATGCTATTTTTCAAGAACTTAAGGAGAAGTGGTATGAATGGCCTTGGAATTGGTGTGTTTGGAAGAGATAGAGGAACAGGGTTTTCTTTTCCTCTCCATAACTTCAAGGAAATCTACATAGCTATATAGAAGTACTTAAGGAGGACTTTGATCATTTAAGGGGTGCATGAATATGTATTAGCTAGAATGCAATTGGAATCGAGACTTCTCCATGTCAAAGATCATTGGAACAGAGGGGAAGATGTTCAAAACTCTCAATTGAGGAGACGGGCAGACAACTCAGAGAGCTACAATAGCATGTGCACAAATTGGTGTGGCCAAAGAGAAATCTGAGGATTCGACTACTCACGAGGGAAGGATACTAGAAGATCAATATGTATCAAAGGGGAGGTGGTCTCTTGGATATTTTGGGGGCAACTGCTTTTGTTTCTAGACTGTCATAGGGAAAAAAGGGAGTTGTGAATGACTTGCGAGTAAGAGATGAGTGATTTGTGAGAGTTAGCAGGAGTCTCAGAATGAAGTGAGAGTGAAGAAGAGGAAGGGAAGTGAATCATTGAGATGAGTGAATTGATGCATATTAGCGAGCTGAGGGTGAGGAAATTTTGTCCAAACATAGAAATTCAAGCAATTTAATTGCGAGCAAATTGTGTTTTTGTGGCTTCATAAAGGCCCATCATTTTGGCACTCCCGGTGGGACAGTTTGCCCAAACATGAAAACTTAAGCAATCTAGTTGCGGGAAAACACTTTCTCTATGGCTTGATAATAGCCCATCATTTGGCATGTCGGTGGGACTTGGCTAAGCATATCTCAAAGAGATTGCTATGATTTCGCTTGGTGGCCCAATCATGTGGCATAACCATTCAGCCCCACAGTCACTTTGATCCTTGGAAAAAATGGCACAATGAAGGGAAGTTTGGGGTTTTTAGAAGACTGACAAGAGGCCAATGAATGGTGGATGAATCAACAAACATACTAAATTTGGTTGAATGATGAGACATCACGTGAACACATTGCCGTCAGTTTGGTCCTATCTCAAACTATGTGAGATATTGGTGTTGCGAGTAAATTGGGCACATTGCTAAATTTTGCCCTAGAGTGTCTAGTCCTTTGGACTTTGTTCCTGTATGCACAAATTGTGGAAAGAAGAGTTTATGCGAGCATATGTGTAGCTCAAAAGAAATCTCTTTCAAGAAGGTTTCAACAAAGGAAACTAATGTTGCTCTCTCTACTCTCTATGTGGAGGTTGACAATGAAAAAGGATCAATGAATCTGAAGATACACTCTTAAAAGCAAATAAAAATAGCGGAATTCATAGGGAAATTTGACATTCCTAGAAAAGGAGCAACAAAATGTTGAAAAGGAAAAACAAGAACTTGAAAAAGAAGATTGCCAAACTCGAGAGTATGCAGATTTTTAGAAAGGGTAAGGAAATAGAAAGATAGGATCCTAAGATGAGTGTTGATTTAGTGATAGTAGATTGCTATGGGTTTACAATTGAAGATGAACTCCAACAAGAGGAGGACAACTTGGTGAGGCGGATCGAACAAGGAGAGAGAGAAACCATGAGTGCAAGAAGTTATCTATAGGTATAGTGATCAAGCCGGTAGGATCAGTGAGGACTTCCAGCTGGAGTTAGAGAAGATTAAGTGTGCCTAGGTAGAGAGTGATAAGAAAATCGGAGAACTTGGAAAAGATAATGCGAGGCTAAGAGGAGAGGGTGATAGATGGATGAGTCAGAGAGACGATGAAAAGAAGAGAGGTGTAGAGGAAGATAAAAGAGTCAAAAGAATGGAAGAAGAGTTGTAGGTGATGCTCGATAAGCTGAGTGTATTAGGAGGAGTGATAGAGGGGATAAGCGTTTTGAAGAGGATGATAGAAACCCTAGTTGGTCATGTAGAGAAGAGTTTTCAAATAGTAAGTAGAAGAGTCAGGGAAGTAGAATCAAAGAGGCATGACTTAGAAAGCAAGATGGAGAATTTAGGGAGAGGAATATTAGAAGAATTAGATCCCTCGGTGAAGAAGGTAAAACAAATGGAGCAAGAACAGAAAGCCGGATATGAGAAGCTTGAAAAGGAACATGTGAAAATGCAAAAGAGGATTGAGAAACTATATGAATTATTTGGGGAAGTTGGAAATGAGTTCGGAGAGAACGAAAAGAGTATGCATGAAGGGGGACCAAAAGATCAGGAATCACATAAAAGAATAAGATATGTAAATTGTGAAATGAGAAGATGCCAAGATGATATTGGATCATTTAGGTGAAGATTGAGCGAACTAGCTAGGGAGGTGGATGAATTGAAGAACGACAAAAATGACAGTGCACAATGCCTGGCAAAGCACCTTTTTTCAGTAGAGGACTATTTACAAAAGACAGCAAATCATATTGATTCTTCACAACGACAAGTCTCGAGATGAAAAAGGGAAATGATTGAAGAGGTTGTGAAGAGATGGGTTGCGCATTGATGATGCGGCTCCTGAAGTGGAGTCTGACTCACTGCTTGGAGAGCATTGATCATTTGCAGTGAGCGAGACTAGGTAGGGATTTTCAAGGTTACCGTGCTACATTATGGCTGCGAAAGGGACTTAGAGGTAGGATAGGGAAATCTGGCTTGATAAGTCTGTTGGCAACTAGTCAGTTGTGTCATATATAATCGTTATGTTTGAGAAAGTGATGGCGGAGGGATGATCGATCTATTAGTTTCGCATACATATTTTTTGTGTATTTTTGTGTATGCATGATGTGTGGGACGGGTAGGGAGATGCTCCTTTCAGCCTCTCCCTAACTCTCAAGACATCGGAAATGAAAAAATGAAAAAAACAGAAGAAAAAACAAAACAAAAATGAATATCATGTATATATGTGCGCTAGCACGCTATGATGGGTTAGTAGGTAGGTCGAGTCATCCTAGCTGGTTGGTCACGACCACAGGTTAACGCTAGCTTAGTCATAGGCCTGGACAATTCCATGTGTATATTTGTTTGGTGCTTTGCGCCATAGCGGGTTGATAGTTGAGTGAACCTATCTTGGCTAGGAGGTCGAGACCACGAGCCGCACCCAGCTTCGCTATGGGCTAGCACATAAATATGTGTGTCTATATCATGTATATGTTGTTGCACGCTATTGTTGGTAGACATGTGTAACCAACCTAGCCGGGTGGCCAGGGCCACAAGTCGCATACAATTGCAACATACATCAACTCGTGAAGTAAAAATAAATTTAATAAAAAAAGAAAAAGAAAATTTCCCACTCATGAGGGGAAAGCATGGTGCGATTATATACTAGTAGCTATCTAAAGGAAAAGCATGAATGTTAGATTTTGGTTGTTTTCTGGTTTGTGCTAGTTGTAGGACTAGAATGTGGACCTTCAAATGCATCGAAGGCAGAGATGAGGAGGTGCAGCACAACAAGAGCACTTACGATAATTTCTGAAGCACAAGGGAGGAGAGATAACAAAAGAAATGAAGATGAAGGATTCAACAGATAAGGGATATGTTTTGCTTCTAGCCATGGGGACAGGAAGAAGAAAATGAGCGTTGATGCAAAAAAAAAGAGGTCAGCCATCTGCAATAGGAAGGGGTAGGTACAAAAAAAAGGGGGACTTGATGAACATCTGTAGACAATTGGTGTGGATGGCATGAGTTGCTTTCTACCTTTGAACTTTAGCTATGGAAAAGAGAAGGAAATTGGGCAGATTTAAGGGAATTTAATGCTCCACGCAACTCATACTCTAGTGAAATGACTCTTCATTTTAGCTGCGATAGAACTCAGAATTGGCATGTCACACGATTGAAAATGGGCAAAAGGTTTGAAGATGAATGTTAACAATGTAGACATTTAATAAGCATGCAACGTATATGTTGAATTTCATGGATCACTCCAACGCAGATGACACATGAGTTGCATGGCTTAATGAAAGTAAAATTGGCACAAGAGTTGATAAGAGGATAAAAAGAATCAATAATTGGGTTATAGTTAAGTTTACGATTTTGAAGGGCCTAGAGAAATTTGATGGCTGGACAAATTTAACGTACTATGGATCAACAGTTCTCCCAGAAGATTACACATACACATACCCACATACACATAGATGCAAACATATACACATATATATATGTATACATATACACATATACATACATATAACATAAACACACATATACATATCCACATATATACGTACACACACATGCATGCATATACACTCATTCATACAAAACACATGCATTTATCCCACAATAATGTGTAGTTGTGTATATGTGAATATGTGTATATGTGTAAATATGTATATGTGAATTTTTTGTGTATGTAGATAATTAGATTATTAATATCAAATACCATTATTTGTAGATTCTAATCAATCAGATGGAACTCCACCACCGTCTCCTCATTGTGCAATGACTTTATACTGTAAGTATATCAAACATTTAATTTTAAATATATTTGATGGATACATAACTTTTTTTTTTGTTTCTTATTATGTGCAAATTCTAATCAATCAGAGGGTACTCCACCACCTCCTATCCATGCAACGACTTCACGTGTCCTCCGATAGGAATTATGATGAATTTTACTATGAAGAGCATATTATATGTTGGTGTAACTCTTGTTATGGCATGTATCGAAGACCACAATTGGAATGTATTGAACATGAGGTAGAGTATGGTACTTTTGAGCGTGCACCATCACCTAGTCAACATGATAATGCTTGGGTATGTATTTTCTATATATATTAATGTCATTATTTTATTTAAAAACCATATATAAAATCAAATTATTGTTGATATACAGGAATACTTGCTTGATGATGATGATGATGATCATTTTTCTCATAATGTTAATATACCTCGTACATGTCATGGACTTTCTGTTCATCAATTACAAGCAAAGGTTTCTAGAAATCCTCTACCTCCTGGTTTAGAGAATAAAACGGCTGGAGATTATCCATTGCTAGCTCGTGATCGTTCTTTAGTACAAACATATGATAGAAGAAGATATGGAGGATGGAATAGAGGACCACTTCCTTTAGATGGAGAGGTTTTCAACTTTTGGGGTAATCGCTATATGATTGCTCCATCCACTATTACTAATGTTGGTCGTGGTCTCTTTATTGTAGAGGATTTGTATGTGCCTCCGAACTCTGAAGTCACTCTTATGTCATTTTGTGGTCCTATATATGGATGGGGAGATTGGCATCGACTTTCACGTTATGTTCAAAGCATGAGTACTTATGGAATATGCTTGCACGCAGCATCCCTTACTAGTAGAAGGATTTTACATGCAGAAATTGAAAGATTATATATTGATGGAAGACCTTATACACATGGAAATATAGTAGGTTTAATAAATAGTAGTCGAGGGTTGCATAATAGTTCAAGGACTAATTGCACATTTGAGGAGCATGAAAATAGTCATGAATCACCATACATGAGTAGAGATGTATGAAGATACATAGTTGTCAATGCTATTACTACATTACATGCTGGTGATGAACTATTAGTGAATTATGGATGGCGTAGACCTCCAAGAGCACCTTTTAGCTAGAGAGAATAAAAATTTTCTATCCATATTTAATAAGTTAAATACTTAATTTTATATTTAAAGTTTACTTTTTATTCATTTATGGAATACTAGTGAATTTTATTTATATGTGTAGATTCCAACGTATGATGTTGATGATATTCCTCCACAGCATTCACAATTACCAGTAAGACCTCATTTATCAGAAGCTTCCATGAGGAGGCTACACAAAACTAATCCTGTGCAATATGCAAAGTTGAAAGATCTATATTCGAAAGACGATAAAGTACAAGATTTGTGTGACAATGATGAAGATGATGGCATGGCAGATTTTATTGAGGATTGGTATCAAAATGACAATGAGAGCATTGATATTTCTAAAAATGAGAAATATCTTTGAGAGGAATGTCTAAAGCATGTATATGAAGGAAGTCGTTTGACATGAATAAGTGCGAGCTTACTTATTCTCAACCTTCAAAATCGTTTTGGATGGAGTAATGTATCTGTTTCGACACTATTAAGGTATAATTTTCAATTTTCTATCTATTTATATATATATGCATAAATACATACATACATACATACATACATACATATATATATATATATATATATATATATATATATATATATATATATATATATATATATGCAGGTTTTTATTCTTACTTTAGATAAGGTAAGAACAAGAACTTGAATTAAATGGACACTTTTCGTCCGCGCATCTTTTAAAACTATTAATGCATCTTTCAAAATATTCGCAAAAAATTTGATTGTTTGGATGGCAGGATACGAGTGTTTGTTTTGGAGGATATGAAGTATGTACCTTCATTGAATGATTTGTCGATTCACACATATGTTCAGTTTGAAAGTGTGAGAAGCGGATTTATAATTGCTATTCAAAGAATTTGGCACTGTTTATAGGCCATACAATGGTGACCTGGATGAATCGCATGCACAAAGGTTACTCAAGATAGAGCAATCTGATTATAATGGACTAGTGCCAACAAGATTCCTAGGGTATGCAGTAAACCTCTTGCATGTCAATGATGAGAATCTGAACTTTAGGATACAAAGTGGAAATCATGGTGGCTTGAGAGGATCACTTTTATATAGCTTGTTCAAAAAAATTTAGTGTCATAAACCTGAAGTTCTTTGAACAAGCTGTATAAAAGTGATCCTCTCAAGCCACCATGATTTTCACTTTGTATCCTAAAGTTCAGATGCTCATCATTGACATGCAAGAGGTTTACTGCATACCCCATAAATCCTGCTGGTACCAGTCCCTTATAATCAGGTTGCTCTATCTTGAGTAACCTCTGTGCATGCGATTCATTCAGGTCACCATCGTATGGCCTATAAACAGTGCCAAATTCTTTGAATAGCAATTATAAACCCGCTTCTCACACTTTCAAACTGAACATATGATGGAATCAAAAAATCATTCAATGAAGGTACATACTTCATATCCTCCAAAACAAACAATCGTATCCTGCTATCCAAAACAATCAAATTTTACGCGAATATTTTGAAAGATGCACATAAGCATACACATATACAAAATTATATGCATATATATATATATATATATATATATATATATATATATATATATATATATATATATATATATATATATATATATATTTATTTATTTATTTATTTATTTATTTATTTATTTATTTATTTATTTATTTATTTATTTACTTTTTTTAATATATCTTTTTTTGATAAACTTACAAGTTATTATCTGAAAAGTTTTTACCAAGTCAGAATATTCTTCCTATCTCACATGATGAAATGAAGAAGATAATCAACAATCTTGGTATAGATTATCAATGTATACATGCATGTCCTAACGATTGTATTTTATATAGAGGTGAATATGCAGACTCTTTGACATGTCCCAAATGTCAATCTCCTCGATAAAAGGGCGAAGAAAGTAAAATCCCAAAAAAGGTATTGAGACATTTTCCATTGGCTCCACGGATTAGACATATGTTTCAAAGCCCCGAATTATCAAAGCTTTTGACTTGGGGACATGATCACAAAAGTACTGATGGAATAATCAAAATTCCTCATGATAGTGTTACTTTTCAGCATATTGATTCTACATGGCCTGAATTTGCACAAAATCCACAAAATCTAAAGTTAGGAGTTGCATTAGATGGGGTTAATCCATTCTCCATGAAATCCAGTAAATGGTCAACATGGCCAGTGGTAGTCTTAAACTACAATCTTCCGCCATATCTTAGCATTAAAAAGGAACATTTAATGCTTTCACTTTTAATCCCAGGCAAAAGACAAGTTAAAGATATGAATATATATCTTGGTCCTCTCATTGACGATCTTCAAGAGTTATGGAGAGGTATTAATGTCATTGATGTATCGAAAAGCATCAATGAAAGACATATTATGGTTCGTGGTATTGTGGCTTGGACTATTCACGATTTTCCTGGATATGGTGTTTGTTCAGGTATTGATGTAATTTTTTTATTCAATATGCATGTAAATAAATATAATTTAATATAATTATATTTTTATCATTTTCCATGATGCAGGAATATCTACTAAGGGTTATAAAGCTTGTCCATATTGTGGTGATTGGTTGAGATCAATCTATAGTAAGAATCTCAACAAAAATATTTATCTTCGACATCGATGGTTCTTGCCTGATGATCATCCATTAAGATCTAAAAGAGAAGCGATACATTTTAATGGAAAGCTTGAAACATGTCAGTGTCCAAAACCTATGACGCCTATGGATTGGTATAAAAAATGGACAGATGGACCTCTGATAGATCCATAAGCAAAAATCGTCAGTGATGATTCAGATAATGAGTATGTGAACAGAGGTAAAGTAAAATTGGCACTCGCAGAGAACATATCAATATGGTATTCTTTGGAGTATTCGAAAGAGTTAAAAGTATGTCATCTTCTTGATCCTATGCATATATTCAAAAATATTGGTTATTCACTATGGCAGCATCTTCTTGGACTAAAAGTTACCACAACATCAAGGAATGATTTGAAAGATCAAAAATCCAAACCAAAGTTATGGCCAATTCTTTATAGACATCGACAAGAAACGACTTATGCACCTGCTCCTTGGGTACTTACAACAAAAGAGATACAGACTATCAACAATAGAATTCAATTGATTAAGACTCCTACAGGATATGGAGCATCGTTTTAAAACATGTTTACTATGGATGATAAGAGCTTATCTGGGTTAAAGACCCATGACTGGCATAACTTTTTGAAACATATTTTACCTTTGGTTATCAATGGATGTACAGCGAAAGGAGTACGAGATGTGATCTATCGTCTTGGATCACTTATAAGGTAATTATGATACTTTTATATTTAATATGTATGAATATTGGATATCTTTTATTTTTTAATTAACTTCTTTATAATTGTTTTTATGATATGTATAGGTGGATTACATCCAAAGAGATTGACAAAAACTCAATCCCACAAAAAAAATGTGAATGCAAAGAGCTACTATGTTTGATGGAGAAAGAACTTCCTACTTCATTTCTTGATATTCAGGTTCATTTATTAGTCCATCTTGTAGATGAGATAGAGATTGCAGGTGTTGTCAACACTCGATGGATGTTTTGGGTCGAGTGACTTATGGGAATACTAAAAGGTTATGTGCGACAAAGAGCAAAACTAGAAGGATCCATGGCAAAGGGTTGGATGCTTGAAGAGTGCATGTATTATGTTAGTGAGTACCTTGAAAGAGTTCATGAAGAAGCTCCATGTGCATGGACCAATGAGTCTTCTCCAAAAATAACAGATGAGGTATTATCAGGTAAGGGGGTTCCATTCTTATTTACATTTCAAGAAAAAAATGATGTTTCTACTTTGTAGCATATAATAGCGAATGCATGCAAGCATTCCTTAGCGAGTACGAGGAACTTCAAAATCTCCGAAGTAAAAGGCGAAAAAACAAAAGATTTAGACGTAATCTCAATAATAATGAGATTACATATATACCTTCTTTCACGGATTGACTATATAGTCGTTTGCAACATGCCAATGCAAATAATGAAGAAATCTCAGATGAGCAAAGAGAGTTAATGATAGGTTGTGAACGAAAGGTAATTTTATTAAAATAATATTTTATTTTTTTCATATATGTATGTTAGTTTCTATTCACTAATTGAATTTATTTTGCAGGCTCAAATGTTCACTAATATGTGGGCTTTTGGATAGCATATTAGAATCAAAGCCATTGATTCTTTACGTAAAACAGAGGATTCTAGTATTGTTGCTTCTTTCAAGCAACTATCACGTGCTAGCTCAAAAGACACGACCCTTATAGATAGCAAACTTGGTTACATAGGAACTATTGTTGGTATCTATGAAATTTCATTTCGTACATTCAAACATGTAGAAAAAAGTTTATATTTTTTTTATAGAGTTAGTTATTTTTTTAAGCACCTAATAATGGGTTTGTGTTGTTATATATTTTGATAGGTCATTTTGAAGGTTGACTAGTTTCGAGCAGAGTATGAAGGTAATAATTCCACATTAAGAAAGGAATTATCTGGGTTTTGGGCAATTGATTCTTCCAAGGTAATGCGATCTACTAAAGAACCATATATTCTTCCTAGGCATATTGAACAAGCATTTTTTTATAAAAACCCAGATGCTCATCCTTGGTGGCAAGTCATTCATGTGCAACCTAGAGGTAGGTCATTGTTTGAACAGTTTATTGTTAGAGAGATCGAAGAAAGTCCTCTTGATGATTCAACATCAGATACTGATACATCAACATCTGAAATAGAAATTAGAATCATTATACATGATAATGATACTAATCTTTTTGATGAAGAGGATAATTCTCTACATGCTGATTCTACTGATGAGGAAGAGGAATTACCAGAAATAGATATCAATCCATCAATAGATGATGTGATTCATGAGAACATAGATTTAACAATAGAAGAAATAAATGAAATCAATGAGGATAATGAAGATGAGACTATATTGATGTCTTACCAAAATGATGGCAATAATGAAAACATATGAGCAGATTAGATAGTAAATTCTACTCTAGTTATCGATCAATAACTTGAAGCTTCTAAATGGATATCAGATAATAGATTTTTTTATTAACTTGAATAATGATGAATCCTACTAGAGAGATGAAATCATTTTCTTCTAAGTTAGAACATGAAGCTCGGGGGTATGCCTAATTATTTTATATATAGCTTTATCTTCGAGGAGCAAATTTTTATCATGTATGTATGCATATGTGTGTGTATTCATGTGTATTATATATATACATATGTTAGTATGCATATATATGTATTTCATGTATATGTATGTGTTTGCATGTGTGTGATATATGTATACATGTGTTAAATATGCATATGTGTATATATGCATATGCATTTATGTAAAATATTCATGTATTCATGTAATATATGCAAGTGTTTGTGTACATGTAAATATGTTAGTATGTATATATATATTTATGTGTGCATTTAGGCATGTATGTGTGATGCATAATATGTCTACTCCATTTTATATTTATGTATCCTATCTACATGATGTGTATATATCTTTATATATATTATGATCCTCGTTGATTCGAGTAGCTATATATAGAGGCATAAGGTTGGGAGGAGAGATATCTCTCTAGTAGGACGTCGGAGGTGTACATATACTTCAAACATATGGCTAAAAGGTTGAATTAGAGTTTTTAAATTAGGGGTTTTAAAACCCTAATATCGAAATTAGTGTTTTCAATTTAGGATTTTTGATATAGGATTTATTTATTTATTTATGTGTATGCATGTGTTGTGTATGTATGTGTATCTATATGTGCATATGCATGTGTTGTGTGTGTGTATATATGCATGTGTATATGTATATATGCATGTAAATATGATTATATGAGTCTATGTGTGTGTACATATGATTATGCATGTGTATGTGTATGTGAGTATGTGTACCTGTATGTGAGTATGTGTATGTTTCTATGTGTATTCATTATATGTGTGTAACTGCATGCATGTGTATGTGTGTGTAAAAATGTGCATGTATGTGTGTGTATGTATAAATGTGCATGTATATGTATATGTGTGTAAATGTGCATGTATGATGTATATGTGTGTGTATGCGTGTATTTATACCTCTAGTCTCACTCTTTTCTCTCTCTCTCTCTCATATACATACATACATGCATAAACACACATACTCATATCCACATATATATACATAAAAGTAGTGCATACCGTGCATTATCGCGACGATGAGCCATAAGTGTCCGCATCTCTTTTAGACACCACTTAAGTGAGCATCCTGTCCCAAACTCTGTCTCAAGTGAACTAAGTACGTATTTTTTATCCCTCTCATCATGCTCACTACAAAAATAAAAAACATAATGTAAATAAAACATAAGATATTTATTTCAATTTATTTGTAAAATTTTTACTTACTTCCACGGTAAGTGGACAAAGCGCAGGTAAGAGTCGCATAGTGCCCGCATTCTTCTCTTGAACTCCAATCCATTCCCTATGTACACAATGTTCCTCTCTAGCTCTATGTCGCACTCTAGTCCTAAGATGCCTATGCATGTCCTCATAGGCAACTCTGCTCTGCTATCACAATTTGGAGGTGGTATAGGTGTCCTGAAAATAGATTAGATAAAAATAAATAAAAATATGTGTTATAATATCATTAAAAAAGTTTATGAAAAAAAAAACATACCTATGAGCAGATAGCTCTCTTCCTGCATGTGGAGCCGCAGAAGAGCCCTCGTCTGATCATTGGGTAAGCATCTAGATCGTATAGTCCAGCTCCTCATCAGACATCTCTGAGTAATCACGCATTATGGCCCTTAGAGTATCAGACAGAACTCTTGCTCTCATAAGACTTTTATGAGAGTGAGTGTCGCCTTTCTCTCTCTATTGAGATCCATAATACCTAACATATAAAACAAAATGGTTATAAATCAATATATATACGTGTACATATGTAAGTGTGTATGCATTAAGTATGTGTATGTATGCATGTGTGTATGTATGTGCATGTATGTGTGTGTGTATGTGTGTATGCATGTGTGTGTGTATGCATCATTATGTGTGTATGTGTCTATGTGTGTATGTGTGTGTGTATATGTGTGTGTGTATGTGTGTGTATATCTGTGTGTGTATGTATGTGTATGTATGCATGTATGTATGTATGTATGCATGCATATGCATTATGTATGTATATATATGCTTATATGTGTATGTGTGGGTATGTCTCTCTATGTGTGTGTATGCATATATGTGTGTATGTGTGTATCTGTGTGTGTATATGTGTTTGTATGTGTGTATGCATGTGTATGTGTGTGTATGCATCATTATGTGTGTAAGTGTCTATGTGTGTTTGTGTGTGTGTGTATGTGTGTGTGTGTCTATATGTATGTGTGTGTGTCTATGAGTGTGTATGTGTTTATGTGTATGTATGTATCTATGTGTGTGTATGTGTCTATGTGTGTATATGTATGCATGTATGTATGCATATGTGTGTATGCATGTGTATGTATGCATCATTATGTGTGTATGTGTATATGTGTGTATGTGTGTGTATATGTGTGTGTGTGTGTGTCTATGTGTATGTGTGTGTGTCTATGAGTGTGTATGTGTTTGTGTATGTATGTATCTATGTGTGTGTATGTGTCTATGTGTGTATGTGTATGCATGCATGTATGCATATGTGTGTGTATGCATATGTATGTGTATGCATATGTATGTGTATGTATGCATCATTATGTGTGTATGTTTGTGTGTGTGTATGTGTATGTGTCTATGTGTATGTGTCGCTATGCGTCTATGAGTGTGTATGTGTCTATGTGTGTGTATGTGTCTATGTGTCTATGTGTGTGTATGTGTCTATGTGTGTGTATGTGTCTATGTGTGTGTATGTGTCTATGTGTGTATGTGTATGCATGTATGTATGCATATGTGTGTATGTGTGTGTATGCATTATGTATGCATATGTGTGTGTATGCATTATGTATGTGTATGTATGCATGTATGTATGTATGTATGTATGTATGTATGTATGTATGTATGTATGTATGCATATGCATATGCATTATGTATGTATATATATGCATGTATGTGTATGTGTGAGTATGTCTCTCTATGTGTGTGTATGCATATATGTGTGTATGTATCCATATATGTGTGTATGTGTGTGTGTATATGTGTTTATATGTGTGTATGCATGTGTATGTGTGTGTAGCATCATTATGTGTGTATGTGTCTATGTATGTTTGTGTGTGTGTATGTGTGTGTGTGTGTGTCTATGTGTATGTGTGTGTGTCTATGAGTGTTTATGTGTTTATGTGTATGTATGTATGTATATATGTGTGTGTATGTGTCTATGTGTGTATGTGTATGCATGTATGTATGCATGTGTATGTGTGTGTATGCATCATTATGTGTGTATGTGTCTATGCGTGTGTGTATATATATGTGTGTGTGTGTCTATGTGTATGTGTATGCGTCTATGAGTGTGTTTGTGTTTATGTGTATGTATGTACCTATGTGTGTGTATGTGTCTATGTGTGTATGTGTATGCATGTATGTATGCATATGTGTGTGTATGCATCATTATGTGTGTATGTGTCTATGTGTGTATGTTTGTGTGTGTGTATATGTGTGTGTATGTGTATGTGTCGTTATGCATCTATGAGTGTGTATGTGTTTATGTGTGTGTATGTGTCTATGTGTGTGTATATGTCTATGTGTGTATGTGTATGCATGTATGTATGCATATGTGTGTATGTGTGTGTATGCATTATGTATGCATATGTGTGTGTATGCATTATGTATGTATATAAGCATGTGCATTATGTATGCATGTAAGTATGTATGTATGCATATGCATATGCATTATGTATGCATATGTGTGTATGTGTGTGTATGCATTATGTATGCATATGTGTGTGTATGCATTATGTATGTGTATATAAGCATGTGCATTATGTATGCACGTAAGTATGTATGTATGCATATGCATATGCATTATGTATGCATATGTATGCATGTATGTGTATGTGTGTGTATGTCTCTCTATGTGTGTGTATGCATCATTATGTGTGTATGTGTGTGTATATGTGTGTGTATGTGTGTGTGTGTCTATGTGTATGTGTGTGTATCTATGAGTATGTATGTGTTTATGTGTGTGTATGTGTCTATGTGTGTATGTGTCTATGTGTGTGTATGTATCTATGCATGTGCATTATGTATGCATGTAAGTATGTATGTACATTCTATGCATATGCATATGCATTATGTATGCATATGTATGCATGTATGTGTATATGTGTGTATGTCTCTCTATGTGTGTGTATGTGTGTATGTGTGTGTATATGTGTCTGTATGTGTGTATGCATGTGTATGTGTCTATGTGTGCATGTGTGTGTGTATGTGTGTGTGTGTGTCTATGTGTATGTGTGTGTATCTATGAGTGTGTATGTGTCTATGTGTGTGTATGTGTATGCATGTATGTATGCATATGTATGTGTATGCATGTGTATGTGTGTGTATGCATCATTATGTGTGTATGTGTCTATGTGTGTATGTGTTTGTGTATATGTGTGTGTGTATGTGTGTGTGTCTATGTGTATGTGTCGCTACGCGTCTATGAGTGTGTATGTGTTTATGTGTGTGTATGTGTCTATGTCTATGTATGTGTCTACGTGTGTATGTGTCTATGTGTGTATGTGTATGCATGTATGGATGCATAGGTGTGTGTATGTGTGTGTATGCATTATGTATGCATATGTGTGTATGCATTATGTATGTGTATGTATGCATGTAAGTATGTATGTATGCATATGCATTATGTATGCATATGTATGCATGTATGTGTATGTGTGTGTATGTCTCTCTATGTGTGTGTGTATGCATATATTTGTGTGTATGTGTGTATGTGTGTGTTTATATGTGTGTCTATGTGTGTGAATGCATCATTATGTGTGTATGTGTCTATGTGTGTATGTGTGTGTGTATATGTGTGTGTGTCTATGAGTGTGTATGTGTTTATGTGTGTGTATGTGTCTATGTGTGTGTATGTGTCTATGTGTGTATGTTTATGCATGTATGTATGCATATGTGTGTGTGTGCATTATGTATGCATATGTGTGTGTATGCATTATGTATGTGTATGTATGCATATGCATTATGTATGCATATGCATTATGTATGTGTATGTATGCATGTGCATTATGCATGCATATGTGTGTGTATGCATGTAAGTATGTATGTATGTACGCATATGCATATGCATTATGTATGCATATGTGTGTGTATGCATGTAAGTATGTATGGATGTACGCATATGCATATGCATTATGTATGCATGTATGTGTATGTGTGTGCATGTCTCTCTATGTGTGTGTTTATGCATATATGTGTGTGTATGTGTGTATGTGTGTGTATATGTGTGTGTGTATGTGTGTGTATGTGTCTGTGTGTATTTGTCTGTGTATGTGTGTATGTGTGTGTATATGTATGTGTATATGTGTGTGTGCATATGTATGCATTATGTGTGCATGTGTGTATGCAACATTATTTGTATATGTGTGTATATGTGTGTGTATTTGTGTGTATGTGTGTGTGTGTGTCTATGTGTGTGTGTGTGTGTCTATGTGTGTGTAAGTGTGTGTGTGTGTGCGCATACCTTGCTTCAAGTAGATGCATCTCTCTCTCTCTTATCACGTGCTCTCTCTCTCTCTCTCTCTCTCTCTCTCTCTCCTTGCTCGCATCCAAATCCAGTCACAAATGTGCCGGGAGAAATCAAATTTTTTTTTTACATTCCAGAGCATCGCATATGCAACACTCTTCAGTTTGCCAACATCGCTAATGATGTCGCTACTCAGCAACGTTATTTGTGATGCTCTGAATTAGCATCGCATAAGCGACACTAGCATCGCTTATGCGACGAGTGTCGAATAAAAAATTTGAAAATTGTACCGTGGCTTATGCGACGACAGCGTCGCATAAGCGATAGTACCCGTTTTTTTTTCAATTCGGGGGCATCGCTATGCCCCCCCTATTTCTTGTAGTGGACCCACACTTGTGTGCATTTGTGATGACTAAATTTACCATCTCATTTTTGGAGGCAATTATAGGGAAATCTCAATGCTTGTTAGTGTCCAATTGCAAGTCTGGACCTGGTCTAACACATGAAACATGGTGTATGTCCTTTGGAATTCATATAGATGCAGAAATTGCTCACTTATGATGGATGCATTTCGGAGTTACTCACAGTTTTGATAATAGTTTTGAATTCTTGTGACTCACCCCTATGGGATTGGTTCGTAATTACCCTCTACAACAGTTTTGGAGAAACTTGGTATGATTAGGGGCATAGGAATGACATTACTTCTTTGTTCTGTCGATAAATTGCCTACATGTTTTATCAATCATAGGCATGCTTCACTTTGTGATTTGAAGACCTCAAGGACGGAAGACTTGCAGATTGGATGATTGAAGTGCTGTAGATTTGAAGATCATTGAAGAGTTGAAGAGTTGAAGACTTGTAGACTGAAGAGTTGCAGCTTTGAAGACCTGAAGCTTTTTAGACCTGAAGACTCCAACTTGGACAATTCAGTTGTGTATATTCTTCTTTTCTAGCTTTGTCGAGGACGACAAAGTCTAGGGGGAGGAGAGTGTTGGGTTTGTAGGGTATGCACACATCTTCAATTGTGCATGGAAACCCTCCCTAGACCATGAGAATAACCTTCTTTGTATATACATAGAGTGTCACATGTGAACACTCTCTTAAAGCACTTTTTACTATTTCATTATGCCATAGTGTAGGAGACTCCTAAAAATTTCAATTTTTTGGCACATTTAAGGAGTTCCCACGTAAAAATCCCACGCATGGAGTTTCTTGGGATTTTTTTAGTTACACAAGAGATCTTGGAATCTCCTAGAAGATATGTTAGTTAGAGATACTCCCTTTTTGACTTTTCAAAAGGAGCACATGGGGAAATGTGCTTAGCCTATATATAGAGGCTCATTTTTTTAAAGAGGAGAGATTTTGGTTCAATGTGCTCTCATGTACATATCTTTTGAATGGAAGAATACTCTCTTTTACTCCAAGACTATTTACACTCTTGTATTGTGTCTTTGTGAGTGTGTGAGAGTGAGGTGTGTGTGTGTGTGTCTATGCATGTCTTTCCTTTGTGTGAGTAGAGTAGTTGCTTCACTTGTATTTTGCACATGGAAAAGGATCCTTGACTCCCTTCTTTCCATGTTTTCAAGCATGTTGCATAGCATGGGGCTGATGGGCAATGGCTTGAACATGTTGGAGGTAGGGTTGGATGAGAGGAGAGTCAATCTTGAGCCTTACTTCTTGCTTCCATGCAAGGTGGTGAGGATCTTGGGAATACTACTACTACTTCAACAACTCCTCAAGCTTCCAACCAAGTACAAATGGGGGGAGATGCCCTCCTTATATAGATTTGGGAGGGGCTCTCCAAAGTACATCTCATGTGGGATAATTCCCCTCAAAGGAGAATGAATACAATGGCATAAGCAAATGGCAAGGTGCCCAAATACAAAGGTTATGATATAAAATGGAAATATAATGGAAATGTAATGGAAATAGAGTGAATCCAAGATACAAAATAGAGATGCAATCTCATATTCTCAACACCCCGTCTATAGCTCCATTTTGTAGAGTATGGAGGCTACTAAGGTATGAGAGAAAGGTCCACCAAGAATGTAGTAGCAGTACGAGCACCAAATAGAAAGTCATCATCTAGAAATCCATAGAGTCCATGTGGTATCAACAATGCAGGATTGCCAGGTACTCCAAAAGATGTCCACCAGATGGATCAAGCGGATGCTCCATAGGTATGCCACCAAAGGAACAAAACAAGATCTCACTAGACGAGATCACCTCCATGTGAGATAGGTAGGATGACTCCATGTGGTATGTGGGAACCTCCAAAGTTTTGAGAATATCCACCACAAGATGTGTATTGCTGTAATAAAGTAAGTCTATGATCTAATGGTCTGGCTGATTTAGACGGATCTGAAATCAGACGCCGTTTGGGCATCCGTATGTATGACCAAAGATCTCGAGTCTAGACTTAGTAGAAGGTCATTTACTCTTGTAACCAAGTGATCTACTTAGCCTAGTGGTTAAGACTCAAGGATGTGAAGGAGGAGGTCTTGGGTTCAACCCCCATGGGATACATGGGGAGAGTGTTTTGCCCAAAGAGCTCTATAATCTTCTAGAAGCATCCACTCTGGTTAAATTGGGACACTTGGCGCACATGCAATTACATGGCTCACATGGATGGTTAGTATCCACCTGCCCAAGCAGGTAGTCCCTTGGAGAGAGCTATATATAGAGGCATTCGGTTGGGAGGAGAGTCATCTCTCTAGCACATGGTGGTCGTAATTTCTAGTTCTCTTGCATTGGTATCAGAGCCACAAGCAATAAAGCCTTAAGTCTTCTTCTTGTTCAATAATCAAGATTTCTTTTAGAGAGATTATCCTAATAAAGAAAAAGATTCCAAGGTGAATCATTGGCTTAGTAATACTTGATTCCTTGGGGGAAATCTAAAAGTTCTTGAAAGAAAAATCTCCCTAAATGTGAGACTGGAATCTTTCAAGTAAGTTTTATAGCAAGTAGTTCCCAGCAATTCCCAAACCACCAATATGGGTACTTAAGTCCAAATAGTGATATAACCTAAAGGTATATCAAAGATTCTTAGCTTTGAATCTGAGAGGCATTAGTGCATGCTTGGAATTAAGATTGAGGGAAAAATCTCTAAAAATTCCGCGGGTAAGCAAAGAGGCTTTTGATAGTTTTGGAGATCTTAAAAATAAAGACTAAGTCTTTATTCTAGTTGCAAGGTCACAGACTTGTCAAGATTGGCCATGATTATCTAAGAATGTGCGATTGGAACTATTCTATAGATTGCCCAAGTATTGGCAATAAAATTCCTTTTGGGAATTATTCACTCAGGTTCCATTTATCCAATGGAAAATTGTGAAAAAATAAGCTGTTCCAAGGCTGAACAAAGTGAAGGAATTCCAAGAATGTAGTCTGCAACTGTGAAGATGGTACTTAAGTCTGTGGAAGGTAAAACATAAATGTTTGCCTATCCTTAAAAGGGATTTTGGTACACATCCAGAGAGCATGAGCGGATGCTTAGACTTAAGTGGTAGAGAGATTCCTGTAAAAGTTTCGGCCGAGATAGGTACCAAAAGCATCAGTAAAGAAGGAATCTAAAGACAAGAAGTCAAAAAACTCTTGTCACTATGAATTGGTCAAGAATAAACCAATTGAGCTTGAATCTATGAAAATTCAAGAACTTGGAATTCTAATTGGTTTTCATTTGAAAACCATAGGAAAGAAGGATGGATGTTCCATCAAAAGGTTTTCAGGTTCCCAAAGGAAAGCACAAGATCATAAAACGATCGTGTGAAGGGATCAAAACCTAGTAAATCTAGTTAGAGGTAATGCCTGAAACTTCAAAATTCTTTTAAAGAGTTGAAGTGAGAAGGTACTCTATCAAGATATGTATAGACTTTAGGATAAGTATCACCCACACATTAATGTGAATATAAAATAGGGTGATATGGGACACTAGATTTTATACTCAGATTGATGTAGGGAAGATGGTATGGGACATTGGACTGTGGGATGATAGTTATCTTTGAGTCCTAGATTGGAACTTGAAGTCGCGTTTGATCCTCAAGGGAATTAAAACTTCAAAGAAGGAGTTTGAATTCAAGGAGGATAAAAGTAGTATCTCAATATATTTCAAGATAACTTCAAGATCAAGGAAACAGAAGATATGAAGTAACTTCCAAGATCTTCTTGAAACACTTCAAGATAAAGTGTTGTTAATTCAGAAATATTTCATAAATTTCTAAAAAAAAGTTGGACTTAGATTTTGAGTTGATCTTTTCAACCAAGGATTTGATTGACTAAGTCAAGCACCAAGTTCCTAGTGTAACTTGGTAGATTCACTCTTTTGACTCAAAGAAATGCATAAGAATTGCATTCCCAATAAGGAGTCAAAAAGACTGAATATGCCATGAACTTATTCTCAAGTGAAGCATTATTTGAATAAAAAACTCATCAATAGGACCTCAATGGGTGGACACACTGATGTTAGAAACCATACTAGTATCTTATGGTTGGATGATGTTTTAGATTTGTTCTAAATCTTTTTGAGAATCCAACTTATTTCTCTTAGAGATAGAAAAAATGCTTCAATACCCTGTTGAAACAGGTCTTTCAGAAGTTAAAGTCTTGAGTCCTCTAGACTTTGAATCATAGAAAGTTTACGTATCTTTGAAGTTTGATTGGTTGTACAAAGTTTCATATATTTCTTTCTGCTTTCCAAATCTTTTGGAATTGGCTCAGATATCATATTTGATTTGTTTTGCAAAAAGACCGAGATTATCCAGTTAGAATTAGATAACTAAATTGAACATCCTAGATAGATGTTATGTACAAGAACATTTTCAATCTTCAAAAGATGCTAAGTCCAAGATTGACTTATTCTTTTTAATTTGCTTCAAGTTATAGCATAAATGATTTCCTAGAGTCTAGTATACTCTAGAATATAGAAGTTAGGAACTGCTCAGTAGATTGAGAATTCCCAAGAACTTTTAGCTCAAGTCTATGAGAAACGTATCCTAAGTTGGATAATTTTCATTTTGAATTTGAATTGGTCAAGTTATAGTACGGTTGACTCAAAGAAAATGGTAAACTTTCTCCTACAATTTACATAGGATTTTTAAAACTGATTAGGATAAAGTAGTCTTATAGTCAGGTTAAAAAATCAAGTAACTATTATATAGGAGTAAACCATTGTACAAACATCCAAGTTAGATGTTTGGGACAACCAAACTTCAAGATCTCCAAACCAAATTTAAGTGAATCAAGAGTTCTCAAAGTCTTGCGAGGGATAAGAATCCCACCTTAGTTATAACTAAGTCCATACACCAGACATACCCAAAAATGGACTAGTAATTTCAATCCATCCAATTCATATATTTGTGCCCAGATCGCACCTAGAAAAACTATGAATTGGCAAGGGATGTTTTTAGATCCACCCTTATTATTCATTCACTACTTTGTATTTTGACCATTTTATCAAAGTGCAAAGCGAGATAGTGTTTTGAATCATTTGGACAGGGATGCCACCACAGAGATGAGACATGTTCTTCCCGTTCTAGAACATGACCATGTTCTTCTAGTTTTAGAACATGAGGCTTGGGGGTTGCCTACAGTAGATATATAGCTCTTTTTCCAAGGACAAAAATTTTTTCTAAGGGGGAAAGAATGTAATAAAGTAAGTCTATGATCAAATGGTCTGGCTGGTTCAAACAGATCTGAAATCGAACACCATTTGGTCATTTGTATGTATGACCAAAGATCTCAAGTCTAGACTTACTAGAAGGTCATTTACTCTTGTAACCAAGTGATCTTCTTAGCCTAGTGGTTAAGACTCAAGGATATGAAGGAGGAGGTCTTGGATTCAACCCCCATGGGGTACATGGGGAGATTGTTTTGCCCAAAGAGCTCTAGAGTCTTTTAGAAGCATCCACGTGAGTTAACTCTGGTTAAACTGGGACACTTGGTGCACATGAAGTTACATGGATGACACATGGATGGTTAGAATCCACCTGCCCAAGTAGGCAGTCCCCTAGAGAGAGCTATATATTGAGGCATTTGGTTGGGAGGAGAGTCATCTCTCTAGCACGTGGTGGTTGTAATTCATTGACATGACTGTTGTCACACCGAAGTTACCACACTTGCAAAAAATTGAGATGGGATCAAGGTATGGGTCTAAGTAGACACCTTGGAGAGGGGGGGGGGGGGGCTTAGAATAGACCTAAACTGAAAATGCGAGAGAGACACTTTGGGGGGGCTTAGAGTAGCCTTATGATTGTACAAAATTGAGATGAGTCGATGCAAGAGGAGGGCTTAGAGTAGCCTGTTGCACACCAAATAGCCTTTGAATAGGCTAGGAAACTCACAAACTATGTGGGTGGTCTTAAAGTAGCCTCCAAACTACAAATGCACACAGAAAAGATTGTCTTCTTATTTCCTTCATGTTATAAGAGGGGCACTGAGTGCCAAATGATGTGCAGAAGTAGAGTCAAAGGGAAGGATTCATCCTTTTAGAACATACAAAGTGACTCCTTGCTAAATGGAGTCCTACAAAGTAAGGGTTGAGACCCGTGGAACAATACAGTGTGTATTTAGTGTCGCAATATAAGGGTTTCAAAGAATACAAGAGTGCCAATTTAAGTGCAGAAATATAGGCGGGGCAACTATGGGTTGGACCCTTGAAGAATGGGATACAAATTAACCCTTTTAAGTGAAGGGTTACATTGTTTAGAACTACGTGTGCTTTAATTTGAAGGTCAAAATACCCTTGGGAAAGAATAGAGTCTTGATTTTGTACGCACTTATTAAAACACACCCAAATTATGTATTCATATGAGGGAAGCCACGTTGTTATCTATCTCAGAATGGAATTATTTTAGGTGAGTCGAGGCAGTGGGGCCCAGACATGTCAGGAAAACAAAATGAGAGCTGAGCATATAGCTCATGTCACAGATGAATCGTGATGTGAATCCAATGCGCTGTTAGCGTCTTATTGGCGGGCACTAGCCAATACTTAACAACAAAAGATGACAAGGTGGAACTAGACAATTTTGGTTCAACAAACAAGAGATGACATCAGTATTGAGGTCAAATGATATATCCACTCGACTAGTTTCTAGAATTCAGTCTAATTCGTATCCTGAAAGATCTTACAGCACCCTGCCTGATTCAATGGATCGAGAGAAGACTCTCTCTCTCTAAAGAATATCGGTCTATCCTTTGAGAGATCTAGTTTAGCAGAGGGAGAGAGGTGCAGCTCAATGATGGGGTGGCGTTACTGTTTGAGGTAGATGAAGAGGCTGAGTGATCGCATTTGCAGTTGCACTCTTTTGTCAGGCTTGTATCGCCTATGTGCTCTCACTAATCTGCATAAACAACAGACTGTGAATTGCACTATTTTGCAAGTTCTTTATCCTCCTGCTCGTGCTGTGACGCGTGCTCCCAAAGTCAAGAAGGCAGAAGTTGCAGCAATCTTCAGTTTCTCTATCTCTTTTCTGTAGTGTATGCAACTGTTGGATAGCGAGCCTATGTTGCTCCCTTGTTAGTGAACTTTTGTAGGGCTCCAAACGGATGGCGAAGCAGATGCATGCTATTGAGTGGAGAGCGAATCTGTGTTGCTCCCTTGCTAGTGAACTTCCATGCCTGTAGCAATGGCCGACGTGTCTTTGATGGTAAAGCTGTTGATGTTGATGTTCTCATGCATGCCAAGAAAAGGTGCAACTTCTCTCTCTCTCTCTCTCTCTCTCTCTCTCTCTCTCTCTCGACTTGCTTTCTCTCTTCAGGGAATGGTGCAGCTCAGAGATATGCTAAGGGATGGCTTTCTCTACTTGGTCTGTCCTCTTCAAGCCTTGCTTGATACAGAGATTCTCTGTTTCAATTATTGTCTGCCTGCTGCTACTCTCCCAAAGTCCTCTTGCTTCTATCCATAGTGTTGTGCACAGAGAAAGGAGCTTTCTTATAGAGAGCCAGACCAAACGCTCTCTCTCCTTTTACCCGAGAGATGGCACAGAATCTCTTCTCACCTGAGAGATGAACTCAGACACAACAGAAAGGATGCAACACAATGTCGTGCTTCTTTTGATACATTCAGATGCAATTCGTTGATAACGTGAGACAGACCGCAAACAATACAACTTATGTTTCACGGTTGTATTATTGCGCTTATGATAAGGCCATATCGATTTTAGAAGTAGCTCCACTACTAATATGAAACACATAGATGGGTGATTCTTACAAAGTGGAACCTCACAAGAAAGTGTTTAGGAACACTTTTAAAATGGGGAAACACTCCAAAAGCAAGTATGTGCAAGAAGCGAGTGTGTATCCACACTCTAAAATGGTAAAACGCATTATTAACTTTGCAAGCCTCTATGAACTCTTTAGCATATGAGATCCAAACTCAACTCTTCAGCATTGACTAAAAAACTGAATGTAAATCAACTAAGAACACCAAAAGCAAAGGTGGGAGGGAGGGAAAATGATGTAGAAGAGGGTGGGAGGGTGGGCAAATGGGCAAAATGAGACCCAAAAGAGTGTAAAATGATGGCAAAAGCTTCTTCAAATGGGTGGAGAGTAACACCAACAAACTCAAGCACCACCACCACCAAAATCATCACCAAACGTACCACCAAGACCTCCACCTAGCACTCTGATACCATGTAGAGAGTACACACATGGAAGCAAAATGAAAAGAAGAGTACTCACAAAAGAAAGATTGTGAGAGACTCAAAGTGAGTAGACCATGAAATGGGTAAACTCACATGGATTAGAAATGAGCTTGCCAAGAGCATGAGTAGGCTTCTCAAGCTTCTAACCAAGTACAAATGGGAGGAGAGGTCTTCCTTGTACAGATTTGGGAGGGGCTCTCCAAAGTACATCTCATGTGGGATAATTCCCCTCAAAGGAGAATGAATACGATGATAAAAGCAAATGGCAAGGTACCCAAATACAACGGTTATAATATAAAATGGAAATATAATGGAAAAGAATGGAAATAGAGTGACTCCAAGATACAAAAGGGAGTGCACTCTCATATTCTCAACATTTGCATGGACCTATAGAGACTTGAAGGGACTAGATCCAGAAATATGCTCTCATAAGATCCCCATGACCACTGATGCCAAGCCCACCAAATAGAAGCCCTACACATATAATGACACTTATGCAGCCAAAATAAAAGAAGAAATGGATAGAATGATTGAAGCTATATTTATCTATGAGATTGAGCAAATTCAATGGGCGTCCCCCATTGTAGTGGTGCCCAAGAAGAATGGAAAGTTGGGGGTGTGTATTAACCTTAAAAAAGTTAGTGCCACTACAATTAGAGATAGCTATTCGCTTCCAATCATCGAACATTTATTGGAGCGCATTGCAAGCAAAGAAGTTTATAGCTTTCTTGATGGACTTTCAGGTTACAAGCAAGTAGCCATTGCCCCAAAAGATCAACACAAAATGGCCTTTGCCATAGAGTGGGGAATCTTTGCATTTTGTGTGATGCCATTTGGGCTCACCAATGCACTTGCAACATTCCAAACGCTCATGTGTCATGTATTCAAAGAGTTCTTGCGAAAGATCTTAGAAGTATATGTGGATGATTTATGTGCACATTTCCAAGAAAGAAGAGACCACATCCCATAACTCAAACAGATCTTCAACAAGTGTAGAGAATTTCGGGGTTGTCTGAACCCAGAAAAGTGTCTATTCATGGTACGTCAAGGTAAGATCTTAGGTCATATTGTTTCTAATAATGGAATATCAACAGATGAGGACAAAGTAAGAGCCATAGCAAAGTTTCCAAGGCCAAGGAATGTTAAAGAGGTACAAGCCTTTATGGGCCATTGTGGATATTACCACAGATTTATCCACATGTATGCAATCTTAGCTAAACCTCTTTACGCTTTGTTGACAAACTTTGAGTGGAATGCCGAATGTGAGAATTCCTTCAATGATCTCAAGAGACGTTTGTGCACAACACCAATACTGAACACTCCTGATTGGAATAAACCATTCCATGTCCATGTAGATGCATCCAATTATGCAATAGGATGTGTGCTAGCACAACCCATAGGTGAAGGACATCTAGATTTGCCTATAGCATATGCTAGCAGATAGGTAAAAGCGGTTGAACAAAACTATACAACAATCGAAAGAGATGGCTTAGGCATGGAATATGCCATAAAGAATTTTAGACACTATCTATTGGCCAAAAAGTTCAAGCTTTTTATCGATCATCAAGCTTTTTTATATTTGATCAATAAACCTTTTATGAATTTGAAGTGGTTGTTAGGAAAGGAAGGATCCACCTCAGGGTGGATCACCTCTCTTGCATCACTTTAGGAGAGTCACCGCAAGGAGTGTCTGATGAACTGCTTGATGCTTATCTGTTCAATTTAGAAGTCGTTCCTAAATGGGCAAATAAGTTGGTAGCTATCCTAACAAATAAGAATGTAAATAGAAGTTGGTACCCGCAAATAAGAATGTGAAAACCAACAAAGGCAAAATTGTAAAATAAAAAAAAAATCAAATATTGGCACAAACAAGATACAGAGGGTGTACTAGCTTGTTGTGTCGAGGAAGATGAACATAGTAGTTGGTTGCAACAAGCCCATGAAGGATTGTTAGGAAATCACTACTCTAAACAATGAACATTGCAAAATATGAAATGTTTAGGATTGTATCGGCCTAGCATGGACAAAGGAATACATGAGTGGATTAAGAATTGTCCAATGTGTCAGAAGAAACCCCCAGTGGAGTATGCTAGCACAACCCATAGGTGAAGGACATCTAGATTTGCCTATAGCATATGCTAGCAGATAGGTAAAAGCGGTTGAACAAAACTATACAACAATCGAAAGAGATGGCTTAGGCATGGAATATGCCATAAAGAATTTTAGACACTATCTATTGGCCAACAAGTTCAAGCTTTTTATCGATCATCAAGTTTTTTTATATTTGATCAATAAACCTTTTATGAATTTGAAGTGGTTGTTAGGAAAGGAAGGATCCACCTCAGGGCGGATCACCTCTCTTGCATCACTTTAGGAGAGTCACCGCAAGGCGTGTCTGATGAACTGCTTGATGCTTATCTGTTCAATTTAGAAGTTGTTCCTAAATGGGCAAATAAGTTGGTACCTATCCTAACAAATAAGAATGTAAATAGAAGTTGATACCCGCAAATAAGAATGTGAAAACCAACAAAGGCAAAATTGTAAAATAAAAAAAATATCAAATATTGGCACAGACAAGATACAGAGGGTGTACTACCTTGTTGTGTCGAGGAAGATGAACATAGTAGTTGGTTGCAACAAGCCCATGAAGGATTGTTAGGAAATCACTACTCTAAACAATGAACATTGCAGAATATGAAATGTTTAGGATTGTATCGGCCTAGCATGGACAAAGGAATACATGAGTGGATTAAGAATTGTCCAATGTGTCAAAAGAAACCCCCAGTGGAGTATGCTACCCTTATTAATTCCTGAATGGAGTGCTCCATTGGTAGAATATATGAAATTAGGAACACTACCCAGTGTGGTTAGTCTAGCGAGAAAACAAAGCATGGAGCAAGAGGCTCAGGACTATGCCTTAATAGGAGACAACCTATACTGAAGAGGAAAAGATGGTTACTTACAACTATGCATTCACGAATCAAACTATTTGAAAATCTTAGAAACTGCACATAGTGGTGTTGAAGGTGGACACTTCGGGTCTGATTGAGTAATTAAGACCATTCTATTTTTAAGACTTTGGTGGCCCACTCTTCATATGGATGCACATACCTATGTGAAGAAATGTGACACATGCCAACATGCACAATATTCGATCAGAAAGGATGAGATGCCTTTGAGACCAATGATGGGAGGACGTGCATTCTCAAAGTGGGATATAGACTTTATATGCCCTTTTAACCCCCTAGCTAGAAAATCCCATGCAAAATACATTATTGTAGCCACATATTACCTTACAAAGTGTAGAAGTAAAAGCCACGACAAAGAATGATGCTCAAAGGACAGCTAAGTTTTTGTTAAGAATGTGTTCACCAGATATGGCCTACCAATAGAGTTAGTAAGTGATAGAGGTACACACTTCTTGAATGAAGTCATTAAAAACCTTCTCCAAGAATTCTTGGTGATACGTAAGAAGTCTGCCCCTATCATCCATAAGCTAACGGACAAGCTGAGAGCACAAATAAGATCCTATGTAATGTATTGGAAAAACTCATAAATAATAAATTCTTTGATTGGGATAAACAACTTCATCATGCTGTTTGGGCTTACCGAGTTGCCTACAAAATGATACTCAATGCCACCCCATTTCAGATGCTTTTTGGATAGAATGTTGAGTTACCATTAGACTTCCTGATCCCAACTTTAAAAGTAGCACAAGAGTATGAGTGGAAGGAACATGAATTGTCCTCTAGGATATTTGATCTAGAATGCTTAGGTGAGACTAGGGTACAAGGGATAGTAGGCATCTACGCTACAAAGAAAAGACAAAAGGCTTACTTTGATGCACACATCAAGGATAAAGGATTGAAAGAGGGAGACCTAGTGTTGTTTTATACATCAAAGTAGCATGCCCATAAATTGGAAAAATGAGGATATGGACCCATGATCATTAATAGAATTTCCACTAGTGGTGCAGTACAATTGGCCACTCTAGAAGGTGACACTATATTAGTGGATGCCGAGTCAAGCTATATCAAGAACCTCTTACAGAGGATATGCTAATGAGACTCAACACTGCTAAGAAGTGAAAAGAGTTAAGGGTTAGAGAAGAAGCACAAGCAGAGGCCAAGAGAGCACATTAGGTAGAATAAGTTAAGGTGACTAGGCCTAGATGTCAATCGAGAAGCCCCAACATATCACATGGTCATATGTCAGACATCAGGTGTGATTGCTTCTCGAATAATCAATCGATATTCCTTTGTGACCATAGAGGTAGGACAAGGAATGGGTGTAAGGAGTGTGAGAGCCTTGATTGACTCAGGTGCAAGAACTAGTGTAGTTATATTCTCATACTACCAAGACCTAAAATTGAACATCGATCACATAGAAGCCTATATCATAGGATTTGGAGGTGTGGAAACCCCTTGTTTGGGTGAGGCGGAGCTTCCCATATTCTAGCTTCAAGTTGGTCCAATGATAGTCAAAATGCTATTGTGTCAAGATGAGGACCTTAGAGAACCACTTGTCTCGGGTCACGATTGGATCTATGACCATGTAGTCAACTTAAATTTAAGAAGCCAACTTCTTCAAGTTTGGGTACATGAACAATGCAATACATTAGAATTAGAGAACTCCATGCTCACAAATCGAGGTGTCACACATTCTCTTAGTTCTTCTAAGACTAATCCTTGAGAAGAAGATGTTGTGTGTGTCAACAAATCTATGATGCAAAAAGACTCAATCATGGAAGAACAGGCTCATAGGCAAGCACACCTCTCTTCCTTTTCAAAGACTAATGCAAGTATAATAATTCAACCAAAGAGGCAAGTAAAACAATACAAGAGAACCACTATATCAAATAGACAAACAAAATTCAAGAAGAAAGAAGTTCCTGGCATGAAGGAGATTTGGGTGAAGAAAGGAGAGCAGCCACCAGCCTTGCCACAACATTTCCCATCCAAGCAGGCCAACTATGCCAAAAGAAAAACCAAGCAATGAGGACAAGCTCAATCACAAGGTATCCGACAAATTTGGGTGCCTAAGGAATTAGCTATAGCTCAACAAGCGCGATTACACATGTGGGTATCCAAGAAACTCTTACATGCACAAAAACCTATGCTCTCCCTCACAAGAAAAGTCTCAAAAAACAAGCCAAGGAGAGGCAAGGGTCAAAACCAAGCATAAAGATCAAAAGAAGATCCATCCACCTCTTTGGCAATAGTAAGGAGACAAGCAACAAGGGTTTGGGTTTTGGAAGCCAAAGGCACCAGTAGTCCCCATAGAACCAAATAACCAACCACGAAGGATAAAACATTTATGAAACCATCCAAAGATGAAGAGTCCAAAAGTGATCTATATGCAAGGGAACACTATTCTCAAATTGATCCCCATAAGGAGGAATGATTAGTTGTCATTCAACCATCAATTGCTAGCATCATCTCAAGATCCATGGGATAACTCCAAACAAAGATTGCATCAAGCCTGCAAGTTATATTGAAAGCCTCGATGTGCAAAAACCATGTGCTTTTGGCATAACCCTATCTTTTGCACCATTCAGGTCATGCATTTCCATAGTATGCATTAATATAGGGCCACATTACATGGCCGTGTATAGATACAAATGAGAATCCTAGGCACATGAGACACATTGGACATATGTAAACTATTTGATTGATACTAATCGCTTTCTTCTTGTTTTGTGATGTTGTTCCTCCAAAAAACAAGAAAAAAAGGAAAAAAAAGAGCAAATGGATAGGACCATGCACTCAAAGAACCTCATCGGTGAAGTATCCACAAGGACATCCATCAAGAACAAAAGACATGCCCATGGTCAATCACCCTGTTGGAGTACCACACAAAGAGAGGAAGATTGACCGACCTTTCACCATGGTAAGAATACCTTACTTTGGCAACACTATAACCATGATAGATTAGGAAACCTCTTTGTCAGCATACCCTTGAGCACTAAGCTCAAGACCCGATTTCTTACACCATATGTCTGACAATGCATTCCCCAAGTAAGCAAGCATAGGGCCGCACTACAAGGCCGTGCACAAGGCACATATTTTCTTCAACCCATGCACTAACACACTTACCCATCCTTCATTATGGGTTACGAGTACTTGGCACGATAACTATGAATTCATAACCGGCAAGTGCTCAAAATCAACATGGACAACCTCTTTTGAGCAATTCACACATTTTGGAAGCTCACAAATACACTGTCATGCTCAAATGCAAGAAAGAAGTATATGCAAAGGGATTAAAAATTGCAAAGGCTAGCAATGAAAAAATGAAGAACCGGACAATTGACCCTGCTACATTTGGAAGCAAACCGCTATTGTGGATACATGATGGAGACTACCTCTTAAAGTACTACATGGAACAACCACTCCAGCAAAGGTCTGTCAGGGATGACAGATTCGAGAGGGGGAGGGGATGTTGGCACCCAAGGTCAAGTATGAAGCACGACAACAACATCGAAGAAGTGGACATGCAAGAACAGGGAGCTCCAAGAAGTATACGTCAAATTTCGAGAAGAAATCCCTATAAAACAATGATCACTAAAAACCATTGTAAATATCATTGTAAAACAATGATATTTACAATGATCACTAAAAACCATTGTAAATATCATTGTACATTTTTGCAACTCCATTTTGTTCAAGCAGAGGAGTCCTCTAGCTTGAGGAGTATTAGAAGTACCTATGTATCAATTTTGATAATTTTTAGACTCTGTTTGGGCCCTCAAATAAGCCCTGGAACCTAATTTTTAACTAGGGTAGAGACAATGAGGGCCTTACAAAATGTGCATTAGTACATACAATGATGAGGGGTAGACATCGATCATATACTAACATTACTATGTTGTAGGTTGGCTTGGTCCACCTTTGTACTAATCATGACCCCCTTTGAAGTCACACAAACCTCCTTTGAAGTACCAAGGACCTCTAAAATTTTTCTTGAAAATGATGTGAAATGAAACTCCAAGCATTTTTTGGGGTGCCTTATTGTAGCCCTCATTGCTTGCAAAGCTATTGAGAAACTCTTGGAAGATAGTGGTATATAGGTACTCCTAATATCCAAGAGGTTTCTTTAGTATGTACTTGAGAAGAGGCTCCAAAATTTTCTCCAAAGTACCTTAGTATAGCTCTTGATTTTAATGAATATATAGAGAATTGGAGGCTAGAGATGGAGAACTAGGAAAAGAAGAGAGTGAGAAGCTCCATTAGCTAAAGATTTATCCCATAAGTAACGTCATTGTGCTCTAGAGGAGACTTTAAGAATCAAGAATCTTTATATACACCCCTAACAATAAGAGGGAGAAGGAGGGATCTCTACCGACCGTGTCCACACTTGTGGATGTGTGTAGATGCTTGAGGGATTCCTTTTGGTTGCCAATAGTGGTTGGGAGGGGCTCCTCCTTGCATGCTCTTTAGAGAATCCAAAAAGGATCCAAAAATTTGAGATAGAAATGATGTGAGAGCCATGATTATAATCAAACCTAAGCTTTAAATACCAATATTGAGTATCTCATAAAATGAGTCCTCCAAGATTATCACCACCTTGTGAGAGTGAGATCCCACAAGCATAAGAGAAGATTTGTTTAAGAGGATCAATTTCGCCCAAGAAGTTTTTGATTTGCATCATGCTTTGATCATCCACTTTGTAGCCATCTTAAGTGCCATCCCCCCATGTCCATAATGCCAAGCCCACCCATTTGATTGGAGATCTTGAAACCCATAGGTATACCAAGTAGCCTAAAGACCTTTTCATCTTTAATGATCCTACAACCAAGTTTAGACACATTGTAAGGCAAAAAAACATTAACTCCTTTAAAACCAATTTAATGAAGATTTATCTTAGAGCCACTAGCAAGACAAAAGGTTTCAAAACATTCCAAAAAATGAGTAATTAAATCATCATCTATAAAAAAAAGAGCATTAGTGAGCCAAGAGCATCACTACGAATAGCAAAAAGTAAAGGTGCAAGAGGACAACCCGGTCTAATATACCTTCTAAGCTTTATAGGATCAGCCATAGAACCATTTATAACAACTCTAGAAAA
>CM035433.1:115611610-115614110 GCA_020310875.1 Ceratopteris richardii | reverse complement strand
ATAACATCTATCTAGGATATTCAAATTAGTTATCTAATTCTAACCGGCTAACCCAGGACTTTTGCAAAAGGAATAAGATACCATGTCTGAGCCAATTCCAAAAGATTTGGAAAGCAGAAAGAAATAACTAAAACTATGTACAACCAATTCAAACTTCGAACATATATAAACTTTCTATGAGTCAAATTCTAGTTGACTCAGGACTTTAACTTCTCAACGATCTATTTCAACAAGGTATTAAAGCATTGACTTTATCTTTACGAGAAATAAGCTGGATTCTCAAAAAGATTCAAAACAAATAAAAAACATCATCCAACCACAAGATACTAGTGTGGTAACCAACGTCAGTGTGTCGATCCACTGAAGTTTTGTTGATGAGGTTTGTATTCAAATAATGCTTTACTTGAGACTAAGTTCATGTCAGATTCAGACTTTTTGACTCTTAATCGTGAATGCAATTCTTGTGCATTTCTTTGAGTCAAAAGAGTGAATTTACCAAGTTACACTAGGAACTTGATGCTTGACTTAGTCAATTAAATCTTTAGTCGAAAAGATCAACTCAAAATCAAAGTCCAACTTCTTTCAGAAATTTATCAAATATTTCTGATCAATAACACTTAAGCTTGAAGTGTTCTAAGAAGATCTTGGAAGTTACTTACTTCATATCTTCTGTTTCCTTGATCTTGAAGTTATATTGAAGTATCTTGAGATCCTTCTTGAATATAAACTCCTTCTTTGAAGTTTTAATTCCCTTGAAGATCAAACCTAACTTCAAGATCCAAACGAGGACTAAAAAATAATCATCATCTCATGGTCCGATGTCCCATACCATCTTTCCTACATCAATTTGAGTATAAAATCTGGTGTCCCATACCACCCTATTTTATACTCATATTGATATGTGAGTGAATTTTATCCTAAAGTCTACAACATCTCTTGATAGAGAACCTTCTAGCTTTAATTCTTGACAAGAATTTCGTAGTCTCAGGTACTATCTCTATCTTGATATTCTAGGTTTTAATCCCTTGACATGATCGTTTCACGATCTTGTGCTTAACCTTGGGAACTTGAAAACCTTTAATAAAATATCTCCAATCCTTTTTGCTAGGATTTTAAATAAAAACCAAAGAGAAGTCCAAGTACTTGAATTTTCAAAAATTCAAGTTTGATTGGTTTATCCTTGATCAATTTGTAGTGACAAGAGTTTTTTAACTTCTTGTCTTTAGATTCCTTCTTTACTATTACTTTAGGTACCTATCTCAGCCGACACCTTTACATGAATCTCTCTACTGCATAAGTCTGAGCATCCGCTCATGCTTTCTGGATTTGTACCGAAATCCCTTTAAGGATAGGCAAACACTTATGTTTTACGTTCCACAGACTTAAGTACCGTCTTCACGGTTGCAGACTACAATTTTGGAATTCCTTCACTCTGTTCATACTTGGAACAACTTACTCTTTTTCACATTTTGTTCCATTCGATAAATGGAACTTGAGTGAATAATTCCTAACGGAATTTTTACTGCCAATACTTGGGCAATCTACAGAGTAGTTCTAATCGCACATTCTTGGACAATCATGGCCAAGTTTGATCAAGTCTGGTTGATACTTGCGACAAAAATAAAGACCTAGTCTTTATCTTTTAAGATCTCTTAAACTATCTTAAGCTTCTTGGCTTACCTGCAGGATTTTTAGAGATCTTTCCCTCAACTTAAGTCCAAGAATTTTCTAATGCTTTTCAAATTCCAAAGCTAAGAATCCCTGATATACCTTTAGGTTATATCACTATTTGGACTTACATACCAAAACTGGTGGTTAGGGATTTGCTAGGAACTACTTGCTATAAAACTTCTCTTGAAAGATGCTAGTCTCACATCTGGGGAGATTTTTCTTTCAAGAACTTTTTGATTCCTACCAAGGAATCAAGTAATACTAAGCTATAACTTGAAGCAAATGATTCATCTTGGAATCTTTTGCTTTCCAGTCCAATGATTCATCTTGGAATCTTCTCCTTTACTGGAAAGATCTTCAAAAGGAATTCTAGACTTTTGGATAATACCAAGACTTAAGGCTTTACTTGTCCAAAAGATATTCCCATTTTAATGAAATAGTTAATTGGACTCTTTCATTAGCTTATCTTTAGGAAATAGCTTAATTTCCAAAGATTACTTTGCTTGAGTCTCTTCTTTAAGCTTTTCTTATCTTAAACACCACCAAGCATATTTCCAAAGATTACTTTGCTTGGGTCTCTTCTTTAAGCTTTTCTTATCTTAAACACCACCAAGCATACTTTTCTTATCTTCAGAAAAGTGCTTTAATAAAGTTTCCATGTTTATGTTTGAAAACTTTGCACAAGCAAATAATGCTTGGAATCATTTACTTAATCTTATAAAAGATATTCTTAATTTTCTATAAGATTCAAAATACCGCTTGAAGCTAATATTTTAGGAAAGAACTTGTTTCCTAAATTGTCTTTAGGAAATATCGTGATTTCCTAAGC
>CM035433.1:115599110-115601610 GCA_020310875.1 Ceratopteris richardii | reverse complement strand
AAGACAGGAACAAGGATGCAATCTACACTTTTTCACAGAAGTGGCATGATTTGCATCAACTGAAGGGCACCCCACCTGAGTATCATGTGCTAGAGGCCAGTCTTTCCCTCGGCCCGCGTGCTTATAAGTGGTGGATGAGTCTTAAGGAGGCGAACTCTATCCCTACTGACTAGACTCAGTTTGAGACTCTTTTTCTCAAAGAGTTTCTTCTTGAGAACGAGGAGGAGAGGAATTGGGATGAGTGGGATAGGATTACTCAAAGGGGCAGGCCTCTTTCAGTCTATCTATCCCACTATAGAGAGATCATTTTGAAACTTAAGGGTTTAGATGATTTTCAGAAGACCAGAGGGTTTGTTAGGGGCTTGGACAAAGCCATAAAGAGGGAAGTCAGAAGGAATGCGCCTAAGACGTTTGAGGAGGCGATCAAATATGCACAGATATATGAGGACCATAACCGTCCTCAGTACACTCCTATGGAGACGAATCAACCCCGCAAGCCTCTTAGTACGACTAAATTCAAGAAGAAGTTGCCTTTTGGGAAAAACAAAGTTTTTATTAAAAAACAAAGATAACAAGGGCCTAGGCTATCCACAGAACAGTTTGAGAAGGCCAAAAGGGAGAACCTGTGTTTTAGGTGCCTATCCCCTAGCCATTCACAGTGGAACTGTCGACTCAAGAAGGGGGAAGAAAAGAAGAAGGGACCAGAGTCTAGTACAGCCCCCGAAAAGGGAAAAAAGGTGGTCCACCTAGTGCAGACCCTTCCTATTCATGGAAGCTCTAGGTGCAAGGGAGTGGAGGTGATGCACGAGGATATAGAGCACACCTGTTGTTTGAATCAGTCATTGTGGTCACCGCAGTTTGGACCACATGACTTAGTTAAGCTACATGGTAGTGTATACGGGACCAGGGTGCGGGTCATGATAGATGACTCTGCCACTCATAATTTCATAAACTATGCTTTGGTCAAGAAATTAAAGATTCCCCAGCAGCCTAGTGCACATAAATACATTGGAAGTCAAAATGCAGGATTATACAGATTATATGGACTTCCAAATTATGAATATGGAGAGGACAGATCTAGTCTTAGGAAGAGAGTGGCTATGAGGGTTGGGAGATACACTTAAACGCAGCTATCAAAATAACACACTCGAATTTGAAAAGAATGGAAGTAAAGTTTGTATTCAGGGAGAGAGAGATGTACCTAGTGCACCTCTCATTTCTTCACTAGAGTTGTATAGTCTCTGTTATTCACAACATGTACATGACATGTTTTTATTGTATAGTTATGATATGGAGCATTGTACAGACAACTCATCTGATGTATATTTTCATGCTTTGAATGTAAATATGAACAGGACTTTCTACTATTCTTTTTTGCAAGAGTGTGTGGTAAAAGGTTTTAAGGATCTTATGTTTGAGTTCAGAGATGTTTTTCACATTGACTTACCTAGAGGGCTACCACCTGAGAGAGGGGACATTGACCATGCCATAGAGGTTGTTACTAACACTAACCCTATTTGTAGACCACCTTATAGGCTTAGTGTTTCTCAGCATGAGGAGGTTGAGAAGCAGTTGCAAGATTATTTAGATAAGGGCTTCATCAAACCTAGTAACTCACCATGGGCATCGCCAATGCTCCTAGTTAAAAAGAAAGATGGCTCTATGAGGCTATGCATAGACTATAGAGCACTTAATAAGGTAACTATCAAGAATAGATTTCCAATTCCTAGGTTGGAAGATCTATTTGATCAGTTACATCAAGCTAGGTATTTTACCAAACTTGATCTTAGATCAGGATATCATCAGATCAGGATTAGGGCAGAGGATGTCCCTAAGACTGCATTTAGGACTAGATATGGGCACTATGAGTTTTTGGTGATGCCTTTTGGTCTCACCAATGCTCCTACCACTTTCATGAAGCTCATGAATAGTGTTTTACGGCCTTATCTAGGACATCAAGTGCTAAGGGAAAATTCACTCTTTGCTAAGGAATCCAAGTGTGAATTCTTCAAGAGAGAGGTTAGATACCTTGGGCATATAGTTTCCCAGGATGGAATCCAGATGGATCCTGAAAAAGTAAGGGCTATTATGGAATGGCCACATCCACGGAACCTAGAAGAGCTACAGATCTTCCTAGGTTTATCAGGTTTCTATCAAAGATTCATTAAGAACTATGCCAAAATTACTGTCCCGATGACGGAACAGCTTAAAGAGAAAGGGAAAGCCTTTCATTGGGGAGACGAACAGAAGCAAAGTATGGAAAAGTTGAAAGTAGCAATTGCTACAGCTCCACTTTTACACATAGCAGATCCCAACAAACCATTTGTGGTGGAGACTGACGCGAGTGATTTTGCTATAGGAGCGGTTTTAGTACAGGATGGTCGACCAGTAACTTTTGAGAGCAAGAAACTAGAACCGGCTCAGAAGAATTACTCCGTCTATGAGAAGGAGTTGTATGCAATAGTCCATGCTTTGAAGAAGTGGCGTCATTATTTATATG
>CM035433.1:115589110-115594110 GCA_020310875.1 Ceratopteris richardii | reverse complement strand
ATGGGGGGTATCAGCAATGGCCATAATAACTTGGGCGAAATAGGGATGACATTCGGCCGAATGCCAAGGCAACTCAACGAACGCCAGCAACCTATTAGGACGAAGGAAATCGCTCAGGTCGGAGGAGAGACTGACCCAGAAGGTGGTGATATTGGCAATAGCTTCCATGGCGGAGGAGCGTAAGTCAAATCATTATGGGAAAAAGTGAGCCCTGCATGGGCCTTGTAAGGATCCCTAATTTTTAGGGATTAAATATAAGAATTTGGGATTAAGGGGCCCTTACAAAACCACTAGTGCTTTTTTCCATTTAAAAATCATTTAAATTGAATATGAAGTGAAGGCTACATGCCAAGATTTTGATGCCATCGGATGTAGATGATGAATGGATGCGATTTGTTTGAGTAGAGATGCAGATCCATTTGATATTCCCACGTGGGAGGTTGAGGAGCACAGTAGTGAGAGAGTGTGTGCGAGAGCACAATAGAGAGAGTGGTGACTGAGATCAATTCAGACCCTTAGATTCATTTTGATCCAAGCGTCGGCCGGAAATCCCGCTGATCTATTCTTGATGGAAATCGTATGCCGTTCGATCTTTGGATGATCCAACGCAAGCCATAGCATGGAGGAGTCCTTTCTTATGCGCTTTATTTATAGCCACTAGATCGTGATGCATCCTAAGGCCCATAGAACATCTACAGTTTGCACATGTGAAATGATTGAGGGTCTCTCTGTCAAAAGAGGACAAAATAGGAAACATTAAATGGGGCATGGGTTGAGTGGGGACTGGCAGAAAACGACAATGAACTGAGCAAGATTCTGTAGCAGGTATCATTCTACACTGTCGGATTGATTATAGATCTAACGGTTCAAAAAGGATATGGTTTATCAACCATTCGATCAAGTAAGGATCCAAGGGATGGCAATGAAAGTGGCCCAAAATTCAAAACAATCAATCTCAACCATTGATTTCTAGCTCTATCCAAGGGGATATATTTGAAGATTCATTTCACCATGACTTTGAATTTAAACCGTTAGAATTTTGGCAAATCCAATGGATCAAATCGTATGTCGAATTTTTTCTGACATGTAATACAAGCCTTTATATCTTTGAGGTCATCAAGGGCTATGATTGAAAGTTTTGCACTATCAAACCACTTTTGGAAAAGAACTTGTGGTTTTGAGTCATCCATACCACCTTTGACCACCAAAAAACTAGGGAAGCCTATGCCTAGCCTAGGACTAGACTGTGTCCACCACCCTCCTCTCATTGGTCCATCACTAATCACTCCTTAATCTAAAAGGCCCATGCAGGGTTCATTGTTTCCCCTAATGTACACAACAATATTATGCAGAATACTCAGAGCATAGGAAGGCAATAATGAAAAAGAGGACGAGGACCCCGATTAAGTAAAAAATGTAGAGTGAAAGCGTGGATGTAAAATGCAATCATCGCGAGTGGAGGGAAACATGCATGCATGATGACAACATAAGCACATTAAGAAATTCTCAATCATGGAGAGCGGCAACGAATCATGGATAATTAATCAAAATGGGAAGATTATGGTCAGATGGTCAACCAAAACATGTGTAATGTAGACAATGGTCAAATATACAAAACAAACATGATCGAAATGAATGTAAATAAAACCAACACAAAGTTAAGACAAAGTAGATGACATGCAATACAGACAAAGTTTCGAACCATTGATGGGTTTAGGGAGTAGAGTACCAGTTAAAGTAGAGTACCAGTTAAAATCATCCAAATACACCCGCATAAACATAGTTAAGTAGGGGGAAAAGATTTCCTACATGCATCATTGAAAGGTGCTGGGAGCATTGCGGAGGCCGAACCACATCACCGTACAAGCATATATGCTCCAATTCGTAATAAATGCGTTCTTGGGAATATCCATTTTAGCCATGTGTACCTGATTGTAGCCACTATAACCATCCAAAAAAGAATACATTTCTTGTCCGTTAACATCATCTAGCATGGCATCCAAGAAGGGAAGTGGGAATGGATCAGGCACCGTCACTGCATTCAGCTTCCGATAATCCACGCAAATGCGTAATTGCTTGTTTTTCTTCGAGACAATGACGATAGGAGAGATCCATTCAGCATGCTCAATGGGAACAATGAAGCCTACTTTCAAAAGCCGATCCAATTCAGCTTTCACTTGTGCAACATAATTCGGATTCATTCAGTAACTTGGTTATTTAATCGGCTGAGCATCTGGTTTCAGCATCACATGGTGTTGGTTATACGAGGGTCCAATCCTTTCATGTCATAATAATCCCACGGGAATACATTGGCAAATTCCTTCAACAGCTATAGTAAGTCATCTTGAAAAGTTTCCGGTAAACCAACCCTAAGCTTGATTGGACGCGGATTAGCCTCATCTCCCAAATTACAAGTGATTAGTTGATCTTCCAGTACATAAAACTATCGAGGCATGGAGATATCCTCAGGCAGATGGAGTAATTGTTGTAGATTAGTGGCATCCAAAACCTACTCCATAGCTGGTTCCAATCCTTCGGTAAGGGGAACTATCGTACAAACGGTCGGAGTCCAGTTATCCATGATGGCTTGTAAATCAACCGTACCCAATGCTCACAAATCCTGGTTAGCATTTAGAAAAGCTTCTTCTTCATCATCTGAAAGTTCATCCAACATATGCATAGGTTCGGCCACGTAAGGTCAAGCATGAAGGTCACAAGGCTTCATATCATCCAAGGGTACCACATATTTCCGGTGATTGCTTTTGAAAATGAGTTCGTGTGCAGACCAATCTTGTAACACTTTTGCTTGTTTCAACTAGGGCCTCCCGAATAGTAAGTTGTAATCCAGGCTTGATTCAAGTAATTTAAAACAACAAAAATCATTTTGAAACTCCCTATAGGATAATGGGTATATCACGCACCAAACCCATTGGATGTACCCTAGATTGATCAGCCATTCTTACAAAAAACTGGACAGGTTCAATCTGAGTCCATCTTAACTTTTTACAAAGTGCGGTTGTGGCAATATTAACACATGAGCCTCCATCAATTAATACTTGTGTCATTTTTTGGTTTTTATACCATACCGTAATTAAAGGAACAACATGGTCCACCATAGAATCAAGTTTCGGACTGATGGTTGCTGTAGCAGGCGTGCACAAAGATCCTGGGCTGATTTGTTGCTGAAATTGTTGTCGCATACGAAGGAACAATGCTAACAGTTGCCCCAACGGTATCATAATAGATGCTTTCGATAAAATACTCCACATAGAATCAAGATTCACCGTACCCGATATTAAGTTGGGTGTGTCCTCCGTCGACAATTGGACTAGATTCCTATCTTTTGGTGGTGTATTCTGTACTATTTGCTTGACCACCAGTACTTGATCGGGAAAAATAGTTGGCTCTTGACTTGCCCATATGCTAGCTTTAGTAAACATTCTCTGTTGTTCTCGAATGCTTGGCCCAAAAATCTCAGCAACTCGTTGCAATTGCTTACCGGACCGTGTTTGAACTACTACTGCTTGGGTATCTACTGGTGAGATGTATACCATATTTGCCATTAGATGTTGTCCTTCTTTTCTTCGCTTATCATATTCGGATGCTTCTTTGCAATATCTATGGATATGTCCAATTTCTCCAAAAAAATGGCATCTTGGTGGTGGGAGAGATGCACCTTCACCCGACTTGCCTGGATTCCAATGGGTTTGTCCAAAATTGTTTGTTCGTGGTCCTCTATAGGTTTTGTAACTTTGATACAAGGTATTTCTCAAATGCGGTGGTACATAGTGGGCAGCCTGTTGTCCCTACTCCTGTATTATGGCATTTACAGTCGGTGTGGTCTACACTTTGGCATTGTATGGAAAAGTTTTGGTGGAATGACTCATCGTATTACAACTAGCATAGTACATTTGATTTAATGCACATGTTGAAGTGGTATGTCCTGGGTTCTTACATTTGGTGCAATATACTTGTTTTAGTGGGTCATCATTCGTGCTCTTGAAAGCCTTTAACCAATCCAAATCTTCAGTAAAACCACCAACCTTATGCTCCAACTGTAATGCCATGGCAATGACTGCGTCCAAGGACATGTAGCCCACACATCGCATAATCATAACTTGTTTGAGTTGGGGATCTAATCCATTAATGAACCATTGGGTAATCACATCATCCGGTAGATTAGCATGCGCAACTAGCAGTTGTTGTAGATGATTGCGGAATAACGTTGCATACTCTTGCACACTCTGATGTGGTTTTTATCTATTATTTTGTAAATAATCAAAGATTTCAGCCGCATTTTTCTTTAATTGAAAATGTTGTAAAAGGGCATTCTTAACATCATCATATTGATCGAAATGATTAATATCATATTCGGTTAACCAACGAGCAGCTTCATTAACAAGGGTAGATTGAAACACTATAGCCTTATATGCCGGATCCACTGGGTATTTGAGTACAACATAATTTATTTCAAAAGTATGAACATGAGCATCACGATCATCACCTAGAAATCCATGAAATTTCATATACGTAACTCCGACAGGTATCGGCCGTAGCTGTATAATGTGCTATTGTTGTTGTTGTTGTTGGTGTTGTTGTTGGTGTTCTTGCTGATGTTGTTCTTGCGTACTACTCACGTTGTCTAAATCATGAGGAAGTATCACTTTGGAATTACTTGAACAAGTTGATCCTAATTGTTGTTGTGTCGTATAACCACTTTGCAAATTCTCCAGTCATATGATATCATTGAGTCGATCACACACGTCTAAATTCAACTGCCATTCCTCGCATTTTGTGTCCAAGATGAACTTTTCACCAGAACTTTCGTCCACCAATATACTAGTTTCACCGGAATCAAAACCACAAATTGAGTTGTCACCAAAATTCACCAAACTGCCACTGAAATTCACCAAACTGTAACCGGAATCCACCAAATTGTCACTAGAATTTACCAAACTATCATCAAAATTCACCAAACTATCATTGGAATCAGTGACTAC
>CM035433.1:115454110-115586610 GCA_020310875.1 Ceratopteris richardii | reverse complement strand
GACAACTGATCTTAGGGTTTTGGCATGTTCTGGATGCAGTGGAACCATTAGATTCTCCAGAATTATGACCTAGAGATTTCTAAAGTCATATGAAATCTAAGGTTGAAGATGGTTTCCTTTGTGTCCATGACATTACCTCCTCCTCAAGTGACAAGTTCCACAAGGAGCAGTTATTTGACCATGAGATCTTCTAGAACTTGAGTCTTCATAGCTTTTGGTCTTTGTAGAGTTCTTGATATGTGGCACTGAAACACGAGGATGATGGATATCCATGATGAAATCGGAAAGGGTTTGTAGCATTTCTAGGTATATAATAAAGGTTATGATTATTGTGATGGATTATACTCCTCTTTTGACTCTAATGATGATCCTTTTGATGTGGGATGATGATTGTGGAAGTCTTGAACCCAGCTTGTTTCTTCTTCCTAAGACCTTTAAATACCATGTGGTCATGGTCTCCACAATAAAAGCATAATCCATTATCCTTGCGATGTTTTCTGTTTTTTGGTGTAAGTTGCTTGACCTTGATATGCTCCAATTGCATGGGTTTTGGTTGTGTTTCTTGCAACATATGTTGTTGTGGAATAGAGATAAGCTTGTATTCTCGATCTCTAATAGAAGTTTTCTTCTCTTTCTTTCTCTCAAGCAACATATTATCACACTCAAGTCATTGATTCATGAATTCATTCAAAGTGGTTACCTTGGGCATGGTTAGCATCAGGTCCTTGACATCATCACAAGTTGGTTGATAAAATAATCCTCATGCCATGTGAGATCACAAATGATTTGTTTGAATTTTGATGCATAGAAAAATGCAAGCCTATTTCCTTGATATAGCTTCCTTAGCTTTGTTTCAACAACATGTGAATAGTTTGTATCTCCAAAAGAAGATGTGAACTCTTGAACAAAGGCCTTGGAATTACATTAAATATCCATATTCTTCTCAAGGATAGGTGCAAACCATGAAAGAGTAGGATCACATAATAGAGTTCCTATGAGTCTTACTTGAGAAGCATCATTTGTATACTTGTCTCATTGCATTGTTATGAATAGTTTCACTTGTTGAAGAAATCCCCAAAACTTTGATATTGTCCCATCAAATTAGTCAAGCATGATCACTTTTGGACTTTTCTTTACTTGAAGAAGATTGATTATAATTATTTACAGGTCTTGGATTTGCCTTTGAAGTTCTATGATTACATAACCATATTATGTTGTTGAATCCTTTCTTGGTTTTCTCATATCTCGTAGACTTGTTATTGAATAACTTTGAGTGCAGAATTTTTTTCTTCGTGAATAATCTCCATGGAGCTTGGTCTTGATGAAGGTAGTTTTGCCAAAATATTAGGGGAGCACAATATTGTGCCCTCTGACTATTACAAAAAGTCCCACAACCGAGATTAATAGGTGTGGATAACTCGACTAGACATGATACAAGAGGTCCAACGACATGGGACTATAGGCATGGAGCAAGATATACGAGCAAGAGGACAAGATGTTGAACTAGACTAATCAGGACTAGAACAAGGAACATGACAAGAACTGGATTTAGAACTTTGAAAGTATTTGGTGATCATGACTCCTTGAGCTCCCTAGATTGGCATTGGCAAGAATGAGGATGTATGTGGCCAAGCCCTCCTCATATAGGTATTCAATGGTAGTTACAAATTGATGATGTTAGAAATATGAGACATGACCTTTCGATGTCAGAATCCAATAAGTAGACAATCAATCTTAGGGTTTCAAAATGTTTCAGATGTGACGGAAGAATAAGTTTATCCAAATTCTAAACCATTCATGAGATATAGAAATTCACATGAAATCTAAGATGGTTTTCTTTGTGTCCATGACATGAGGTACTTGAATACCCAACAATCCCCCTGGAGGTATTGGTTTACATCCATCTCAACACACATGCTGCGGGATGTGAAGTTCGTAGGGGATGACCCCCCATCCCATATCGTAAGAGGAAAAGGCACCAACCACTCAAGCCAGCACATGTGGACGGTATCTCTAGTACATGATACTTAAATTCTAAGGCTTTTAATGATGACCAAAATCGCTCTGATGTTAGTGTTGGAAGACGTTTCAATCTCTAGAAACATCAAGCATGGTGGGTAGAGCCTCCATATATACACTCCTAAAACTATCATGGTCCATTAAAATTTTGTCCCCTAAAACATTCATAGAGTTTGAACTCCAGAATCGAAAACACTTTATAGGAAAACATAACTCTTTTACAAACAATAATTATGTAAAATGGATATAGGAGGTACAAGAAACACTGCTTTCAACACAAAGATAAAGAGCTACTAAATGAACATACTAATCTATGAGCAATGGTTACTCAAACTATGCTTGGAAGAAAGCAAGGTTTTAGCCTAACAACGAGCCTACTTGCTTAATGCATTAACTAACTAAATGAACTGAATGGGTTCATATCATTGCTTTTCCACAAGCTATTTGTCTTACATAAAAAATGGCAAATTATTCCTAGATTTGTGCTGCTTCTTACAATTACAATCTAGGGAACTACTTGTAGTTGTGATTGAGAGAGGAACTTTGAGAGGGTTAATTTGATCCACTTAGTGGTTGAGACTTCTTGATTTAGACTTTTCCTTTAGTGTTTCACATGTCGAAGAGTCATTTTCCTGTATTCTCTTAAATTTGGAGCTCGATTTCCAACACAAAACATATTACGTGGCACAATTAGTATAATGAATTATAGAAAGTAAAGGATTCGTGGAATCAAGGACTCACATTGCATCCTAATAAAACACTTTGAAAGGTTTACTTGTCTATGAGTGATGAAAAAAATAAAAAATGATTGGTGTTATTCATTTTTAAACCATTACCAAGTACCCTTTTTCTATTTGGTCGAATAATGAACCGAAGTTGGTAGATTGTATTCGACAAGTATGGTTATCTTATGGAAGAACCAAAAGATAATCATAGTGGTTAAAGAGAAAAGAGTCATAATAATTTTCAGAGGATCGGATATCTCGAACCACAAAGGCTTAAGGTAATGCAAATAAGAGGTCTTTTATCATGTTCTCCGAATTTCAAAGTTTCAAAAATTTTAGAAGTATGTGAATCACGCTTGTTTGGGAAACAATTAAGGCATTGATTTTCTCAAGGAATAAAGGTAAGTGAAAATTTACTCTATACCATACATTTACATATATAGGGACCAAAAAAAAACTATTATGTGAGAGTTTTTGATAAGCACTCACAAGATATGTGAGAGTTTTTGATAAGCTAAAGAGGGAATTCCTTCATCATTTTAACAATTCAAGAATCTTGTTGAAATAGAAACAAGGATGTGTACATTAAATGCCTACAATCAAGTGTTGGTGGAGAGTACTTATCACATGAATTTAGTACATTTCTTGATCATCATGGAACTTTTAGGCAATTCGCGTGTTGGTATACACTATAATATAATGGATTGTAAAAAAGAAATAAAAGGTTCTTCACGAAAAAGGCACAAACATTATTAAGTAAGACAAAAGTGCTATGAGTATTTTTTAGTAGAAGTTGTACTTATAACTGTATACGTTATGAACCTAATGGAATGAAACTTAAAGACAATTTGAGGAAACAAATTCGGTCTTTCACATCTATATTTTTTTTGGCTCCATTGCTCGTGTGCATATTCTGGATTCAAGGGCTAAAAAATATGTTTTCATTGGGTACTCATTAGAGTAGAGAGGATGACATTACCACAATCCTATTACAAAGGAACTATGTGTAAGTAGAGTGTTGTCTTTGATGAGTTAAATGGCTGATATAGTAATGAAATGAAATAAATTTAAAAAAAGGGAAGAAAAACCAGAATCTTGTGTGTTGAGTGGATCTAGAAAAATGTTAAAGCACTTAAAAACAATGAGTCCATGATTCGGAAGGTTGAGGTCAAAAATTTTTTCCATAGAACTCAAAAGGTGATGAACCTCGATACATTATTAAATCGGCATACCAATGGTAGAAATATATGCTTGAAATACATGTTTATTGGTTTGGGAGACATGGCATGGTTATTCATATATTTCAATAGTGATGTGCGTGAACGCACTTATGGCTAACATGAAACTTTGTTTTGCCCTCTTTAGATGTTTTTCTCATCCAGATTGTATATACACTTATACGGCTAATAGGCCACTTATCTTTGTACATTCACTTGGTAATACAATAATACAATAAGTGTTGTGTTGTTTTCCAAGCTTCTTCTTCCTTGTGCAGTTTTTTCTCTTCCGTAGTCTTGGAACTCAAACAAATGGTATCCGAGTATGTCATGCATCATTGACTCCCTCGGATCAGAGTCTCATAGTCACACAATAATTTGCGAGCATACTTGGGGCAACTAGGACTTCAAAACAACTTCTCTCTGTGGCATGGAAATTTTGATTTGATCTTGTTTTGACCTCTAAACACACTATCATAGTGATTGTGAAGGGAATATCATCCTTATGTGGCAAACATATATACATTTTTCATCTTTGGCAATAGAACTGTCTCAAATTCTTCTACGGGTTTAGTGGAGCTCGATTGGGTATTTCTATTCAACTTTTGGAAATATAGTCAATTTCTTCATTAGGGTATCTATTCATTGGTCACAACTAAAAGCAATGACGTATTCCATGTGTTTTGATGATTGAAGATAAGTTGGATGGTTCTAATTACCCATTGTGGGTATACATGATACATTTTGTACTAGTAAAAAAATGCTCGTGGAATATTATGCAAGGTGTTGAGAAACATCCTCCTACACCTGCATACACAATGGTTACAAGTGATGTAGGTGGTGTTGAAGATTATTGCAAAACAAAAATAGATGCTTGGGATACTCTTACAATACTATACCAAGAAAGAAATAAGGGTCTTGTTGTTTAACTCTAAAAACAACTAGAGAATGAGCATATGAATAAAGGAGAGTCAATGGAAAATGTTTTGACAAAGATCAACAATTTGAAAGAGCAATTGATTTTTGCAGATGAAATCTTGCCAGATAGTTCAATTGTGCACATTGTTCTTAATGGTCTTCCAGATTCTTATCGGAGTTCTTCTTCTACTCATTTTCATTGATGATGAAAGGAAATCCAAATGCCTTAACCTTTGAGGAGTTAGTCTTTTTTATGTTGCAAAAATATTGGTTAAGGTAGACTAGTTAGATTACGCATGTTGCTAATCAAGTTCACTAGGAAACAAAATCGGTTGTATAAGGATTATAATTAGTTGTGATTAATTTAAATTAAACTTATCAATTCATCTCTCAAAAAACCCATGGATGTTTATTTAGAACGTATCTTAGATGACTATATCAGATTTGGAAGACAGAGAAAGTTTGTGTCAAAATCATGAAAAGTAATATGCCTCAAAGTTTGTGTCTATTGGACCTTTGGAAAATTTTAACTTCTTCCTCTTGTTCTTCAAGCTTTATAGTGTTCTTATAGGACATGTTCTACTTTTTAGCGTGCTTATATGAGACAAATCTTTAGAATAATCTCTTTTCTCTTACTCAAGACACACTACTCATGGAGAACCTCAATCCAAATGCTTTCACTTGCTTTCAAGGAACTAATTGTGTGAGATAAGTTCCATGCCAATATTGCGCTACGTTAGGAGTGCAACAATGAGAAAGGTATTTCAAAGAGCTTTGCAACCTTATGAAGTCGACACATTATCCAAAGAAGGCAAGATGCATAATAATGTATGAGAAGATGGAGTTGTTTATCCAAGTGATCCTTGAACTAGAAGGTACCCACATTTTCATACTTTTCATGATTTGATTAGGTTTGTACGAGATGTTGAATATGGTTTATAAGAATGTGTTCAATGCTCTTGGAGTTGTCAAGAGCTACATGAAATACATTAATTATCTACAAAATATATTCATTAGAAGGATTTAGAAAAATAGTTGGTGCTTTTGACTTCTCAAATAGAAAGTTTAAAACAAATGAAAGAAACTCATATAGATTGAGAATGCATTCAAAACAAATTCAGACTTTTTTCTTAGATTTTATGGAAAGATCTTTCCAGAAGAAAAAGAGAATGACAATCTCTAGAGATCATGTAAAACACATGCTAAGTTTAAATATATTGAAAATTTTTGCACAAGTATATATTATGAAGCAACATGATGCTTTAAAGCTTTTGAGTTTGGATGAGAATGCATGCCGCAAAAGTTTCATTTTTCAAAAACTAGTAAAGGAAATGAAATTTTTGTTAGACCCATCTCAAATTCAAGAAGTTTGTGATGGTGGTGGAGTAACTAGAAAGGACTACAAAGCAATTCAAAAGTGTGGTGTCAATTTCTTAAATTCAATAAAGTAAAATTATTTAGGCTGCCTAGACCTCATCATGTAGGAAAGCATAGGCTTTGCTTGAGTAAGAAAAATCCATCCCTATTTGGTGATTATGAACATACTCATGGGAACATGCCTTATGAGCATAGTTGTCAAGAGTTTCCGAAGCAGAGAAACAAAAACACTACGAAAACGGCCAAAATAGAGTCTCAACCTTGAATAAGAAATGCAAAATGCGAAACACAAAACACACACACACATACATATATATATATATGTATATATATATATATATACATATATATGTATATATATCTGTATGTATGTGTGTGTGTGCATGAATGCATGTAACATGTCCTAAGGACTCACATGTGAGCAATGAGTGTACTATGTCTATTAGCTAAATAATGTACACTATATAGAGTCATTTGACATCAATGCATGTAATATGTTATAGGACTTATAACGTAATATGTATTGTCACACTATTGCTTAAATCAACTCAAATACACGACAAGAGGCTTCCTAGAACCCAAATTCTAAAATGAACTCATGCACAAGCTTTCCCTTTCCCAAATAAGGTCCATTTTATTTTTAGAGGCCCAAAAACATCACTCAAACCCTCATCTATGTAAACATCCACTAAATGAAAAACAAAAAAAAAAGATATATTGAGAAATGTTTCTACATTTCAGAAATGGAATGCTGCTTTAGAGAGCCCGTAACATGTGTTTTGTGTCACTATTCTTATGAGGTAGGAAAAAAAACTTTGCATTTCGCGTACAATGAGTTGATATATATATATTGATATTCGGATACTTCATACATATATGGTTTAATTCTATACTATAAAAGAAAGTGAATGTTCTGGCCTTTTCAAATTTGTTATAAAACTTGATGAAGCTGAAATTCAAAATCATCAAAGATGGAAAGAAGTACTATTGCACAAATGGAAAAAAGCTTTGGACTATATCCTTAGTAAACTTGATACTCCATCTTGCAAAGCACAATAAGAAATGGAGTTATGGTGAGTGGGTGTGCCCAAATTCCATACAAAAATCATAAAGTACTTAAGTGGTTGTTTCCATAGACATGCATTTCAATTGTTATTCAAAGTCAACATTTAGGTGAATTGCTGACTTAGTCTATTAAACATTGTGGAAAGTTCAAAATTGAGCACCATTTGAGTGGAGATTTAAAGGCTCTAAAGTGCATGTTTGGTATAAGTGGAGATGCAAACTCTAAGTACCCTTGTCTATGCTTCATGCAAAGTCAAGGTGCAAGATGGATAGTTAGAATTGATATTGGGCAATTTCCTTCTATAAAAAATGTAAATCTAGCTAATTTTCATGTTCTACCATGATTTTGGATCCTCTACTTCTAATATAATTGACAAAATGTACATATATGTACATGCATGCATAGCTTAGAATCATTGACAAGTTAATTATTTTTCACTTGAATTATGCATATTCCATCAAGGCTACAACTCTTGTAGATGGATGTATAAAAAAATGTGAAGATTTTCTTTCAGAAATGGGATTTCCTGGCGGAGATGTTCATCTTAGGAAAGATCCAAAGCTTTCACAAGGTACAAGTGATATAGTACATGATTTGTCAATGGAGGAGAATTTTCAGCAATAATGATGGTAAAGAAGTTAATGCAATGTGGAATTGTTGGAAACAATTTTGTGAGGATACAACAAATGTAAAGAAAAATCCAACAATAGCAAAGAAAAGAATGGATTTGTGACTTACACTTGATGAATTTCTAAAGATCATGAGGCAACATGTTATTTCAGATATGTATGTGATTGATCTTAAAAGGCCATCATAGAGCTTATAGCAACTATAATAGAAGCTTGGCGTATCAAAGACATAATTTACTACTTGATGAGTTCAAGGAGATCATTCTGTTATCATTTCAAATAAATATATCATGTACAAGGAAAGGAGGTGGAGAACAAAAACTCAAAAATCCTTTTTGATTGGTTTTCTAGAAGAGAAATACAAAGGAATACATTCCAAATATTATTAATAGGTTGAAACTATAGAGATAATTGTTGATATATTTAGGTAGTGATGTGTGAACACACTAGGACCGTCGGGGCACTTTTTTCCCTCTTTAGGAGGTTTTTTTCCCCCTGCTTGTATATACGCCTATTGCCCTAATGGGCTACTTATCTTTGTACATTCTCTAGTAATACATTCAGTATTGTGTTTTTGTGCTCCAAGCTTCTTCTTCTTCCTTGTGTTGTTCGCGTGCTTCCGCAGATGTCTAACTCCAACAATTGGTATCAGAGCAGGTTGTCGCTTCATCTAGGGCGCCGTTGACACCCCTCCGTTTGTAGTCTCAGAATCGCACGAATTTTGGTGAGCATACTTAACATGTTTTCGAGATCAAAACAACTTTGCTATGTGGTGCCGAAATCGTGATTTGAGCTCGTTTCGGCCTCCGAACGCACTATCGTAGCGCTTGTGCAAGCTATTTCGTCTTTTTGTGCCAAAGGTATATACCAGTTTCTGTTCGCCAGTTTAAGCGTCTCGAAGTCTGCTACAGGTCTAGCAGAACTTGTCCGGGCAGTTCTGTTCAACTTTTTGAGATACAGTCAATTTTCTGCATCAAGGTATTTTAGTCACCGGCCATGGCTGAAAGCAGTGATGTATTCCGTATGTTGGTTGTTGAGGATAAGTTGGATGGTACCAACTACCCATTTTAGGGCTTATATGATGCGACATGTTTTGGTTGCAAAAGGATTGTGGAACATTGTGCAGGGTGTTGAAAGACGTCCTGTTACACCTGTAACGACAGGTACTACAAATACAGGTGCTGGAGCTGATAAAGATGGTGTCGAAGATGATATTCCGCAGATTCCTATTCGTGCTGCTGTTTTTGTTGCACCTACTGCAGAGCAGATTCGTTGGGATGGTAGAGATGCCCAGGCACATGCATTGATAGCTTTGTCTGTCAAACGTGCCATTATTCCTCATATTCGCTCTTGCAGAACAGCTAGGGATGCTTGGGATACACTTACCACATTGTACCAAGCTAGGAATGAGGCTCGTGTTGCTTACCTCCGAAAACAGTTGGAGAGTGAGCACATGAATGAAGGTGATTCTATGGACAGTTTCCTAACGAAGATCAAAGATTTGAAGGAACAGTTGATTTTTGCTGATGAGGTTATACTAGATAGCTTACTTGTGCAGATCGTTCTGAATGGTCTTCCTGATTCATATCAGAGTTTTGCTTCTACTCTTCGGTTGATAATGAAAGGCAATCTGAATGCCTTATCGTTTGAGGCGTTAGTCTCTGTTCTGTTGCAGGAAGATCAGTCCATGCAGAACAGGTCCATTATGCGTGTTGCAGATCAAGCTTTCCTGGCTAGTCAGAAGGGCAAAGGAAAATGGAGCTCTTCTACTAGTAAGCAGAAATCTGCAAATGTTGCACATTCAAAGAACCAGGATAAAGATGAGAAGAAATCAGAAAAGCAAAAATTATTTTGCAAGTACTGTAAACGGAATGATCATATCATAAAGAACTATCCAAAATTGGTTGCAAAAGAGGCAAAGAAAAAGGAGGCTGGAATGGTTGTTGCAGAAGCCTCTACACCAAAAACAGAGTCTCCTAATCTTGTGCAGGAAGAAGAATGGGCGTTTACTACTGTTTGTAGTTTTGACCCATCTTCTCATGAGCAGTGCATGTCTGCACTGGACTCAGATGTTTGGTACTTTGACAGTGGGGCGACCAAACATATTACCTCGCAGCGCAGTTTCTTCTCTTCACTCGAGCCTACCCCTACAAGGAATACTGTCACATGCGCCAACAACTCCTCTTATCCTTTTATGGGAGTTGGTAAGATCATTCTGACTACTACTGATGGTAGTTCTTTCACCTTGTCAGATGCTTTATTTGTGCCAGGGATCAAGGAGAATCTGTTATCAGTTTCTGCATTAGCCAAGATTGGCTTGGTTGTGAAATTCGTTGATGATAGGTGTACAGTTCATGATCTATCAAATGGGGATGTGATTATTGCGTCTGGCATTTTATGTCGTGGGCTGTATAAGCTCATAGACTATGAAAGATCTGTGAATGATTCGGCATGTGCAGTTCATGATTCTCAGGCTATGTCAGATGCAAAGCTTTGGCATGCACCCTTTGGTCATCTGAATTTTGTTAGTTTGCTACGCCTGCAGAAATCTGATATGGTGTCTTCTTTGCCTAAGCTTGAGGCACCTGGACAACATGTATGTGAAGGCTGTATTTTGGGCAAAATGCAGCGTTCCTCCTTTCCAAAAGATGATTCAGTTCGGGCAACGCAGAAATTGAAGCTTGTACATAGTGATGTCTGTGGTCCTATGCAGACACCTTCTTTTGGGAATTACCTTTACTTCGTGACTTTCATTGATGATTTTTTCAGCCATGCATGGGTATATCCACTCAAAGCAAAGTCCGAAGTGTTCATGTGCTTTAAACAGTTTTTGGTTTTGGCTGAAAATCTGTCAGCATGTAAAATGGGCACCCTCCGTTCTGATCGAGGGGGGGAATATATGTCTTCTGATTTTAATGCATTTCTGGCTGAACGTGGGATAAAACTCCAGTGTACAGTGTTGTATACACCTCAACAGAATGGAGTTGTTGAATGAAAGAACAGGTCTCTCATGGAGATGGCTAGGTGCATGGTCAAGAGTCAGGCTTTACCTCATAGTTTCTAGCTTGAGGCTGTCATGTGTGCAGCATATGTACTGAACAGGTGTCCCACTAAAGCGTTGCAGTCTATCACTCCATATGAGGCTTGGCGTGACCGCAAGCCATCTGTTGCTCATCTGCATGTTTTGGGTTGTTTGGCATATGCATTAGTGCCTGAACAACATCGCAGAAAATTGGATGATAAGGCAGTAAAATGTATTTTTGTTGGGTACAGTTTTGAAAGTAAAGGCTATCGTCTGTATCATCCATAGACTAAACGCATTCTGGTTAGCCATGATGTTGTCTTTGTGGAAGATGCTATTCAGCCATTGCTTTCATGTACTAAGGAGACATCTGCTAGCTCCAAAGACATGTATGATACGTTGATGCCTCTTTTTACAGGTGGACAATCTAGTGCTGGTCCTAATGAGGCAACTTCTCAGCCTTTGCAGGTTTCATATGATGATGCAGATCATTCTATTTCTGATGTAGATTTACATGATGCACTTGTTGATGAGAGAGCTGATATTGAGCAGGCAAAAACTATGCCAAAATGGCTGTTGCAGACTTTGCGTGACAGTAAATTAGATGCAGCTTTGTCATATCGTACTCGTTTAGGCTCTCATAGTGCCTCCTTTGCATTAAATTGCTATGCTATGGCTGCATCTAGTCTCTGTGATGAGAATGAGCTTGTTTCTTTTGATGAAGCACAGAATTCAGAAAATTAGATGGCTGCTATGCAATCTGAATATGATGCTATAATGAAGAATGATACATGGTCTTTATGTGACTTGCCTCCTAGCAAGATGTCCATTGGCACTAAGTGGGTATACAAGCTGAAGCGTAAACCTGATGGTATAGTTGACAGGTATAAGGCTAGGCTTGTTGCAAAGGGTTATGCGCAGGAAAGAGGCATTGATTTTGATGAGACCTTTGCACCTACATGCCGTATGACTACTGTTCGGAGCATTTGTGCACTTGCAGCCCATCATGGTTGGAATGTACATCATTTGGACATTAAAACAGCATTTTTGAATGGTGACTTGCATGAAGAAGTGTATGTTTTTCAGCCCCGCGGCTTTGTGCAGAAAGGGCATGAAAACCAGGTGTGCAGGTTAAAGAAGGCATTATATGGTTTAAAGCAAGCACCACATGCTTGGTATGAGAAGATACATGCCTATCTGGTTGCACATGGTTTTGAGAACAGTCCAACTGAAAGCACCTTATATGTTAAGCGTGCTAATGATGTACTTCTGATCATTGTTGTCTATGTTGATGACATGCTGCTCACTGGTCCTATTGACAAGCATATTGCTGATTTCAAGGCTGATTTGCATGCCTCATTTGAGATGTCTGATTTGGGGCATTTGCATCACTATTTGGGCATTCAGTTTATGCAAGTTGATGGTGGAATGGCTTTCTGTCAAACGAAATATATTGACACATTATTGCAGCGTTTTGGCCTTGAAGACTGTAAGCCTATTACCACTCCTATGGAGACAGGTTTACGATTGAGTCTTCGTGATGCTGGAGATGCATTTGATGCTGTTCTCTATCAGCAGGCTGTTGGATGCTTGATTTACTTATGCATTACTCGACCACATATTCAGTTTGCTGTCTCACAGATGAGCAGGTTTATGCATTGCCCAGGAGTCACACATTGGAAGGCGGTTAAGCGCATCTTTCGCTACTTGAGTGGTACTCGACTACTTGGGTTGTTTTACCCCAAGGGGGGATCACTACCGCCAGATTTGCATGCTTTTTTTGACTCAGATTGGGCTGGTTGCTATGACACTCATGTGTCCACCAGTGGTTTTGCTTCATGCTTGGTAGCTCATGTATTTCTTGGTTGAGCAAGAAGCAGCCTACTGTAGCCACTTCCAATTGTGAGGCTGAGTATAGGGAAGCTTTCACAGCGACTGTTGAGTGTGTGTGGCTCAGACGCCTTATGGCTGATTTGGGTGTTGGCCAGTCTTCTGCCACCACCATCTTCACTGACAGTCAGAGTGCATTGGCAGTTGCGAGGAACCCTATGTTCCATGCTCGCACTAAGCACATTGAGGTGCATTATCACTATGTTAGGAAGAGGTTCTCTGCTGGGGAGATCAGCTTGGCATATGTGCCCATGCAAGAGAACATTGCAGACCTTTTCACGAAGGCTCTTCCTAGGGAGAAGTTTGAAGCTTTCCGCAAAGCTTTGGGCTTACTTCCTTTTGTGGAGTGATTTCCACATAGCTTGGCACTTCCTTATACATGAGTGCCAGCTCCTTGTTCATCGCATCACTCCTAGGGGGGATTTGTTGATATATTTAGGTAGTGATGTGTGTGAACACACTAGGACCACCGGGGCACTTTTTTCCCTCTTTAGGAGGTTTTTTTCCCCCGGCTTGTATATACGCCTATTGCCCTAATGGGCTACTTATATTTGTACATTCTCTAGTAATACATTCAGTATTGTGTGTTTGTGCTCCAAGCTTCTTCTTCTTCCTTGTGTTGTTCGCGTGCTTCCGCAGACGTCTAACTCCAACAATAATGGCATTATAATATGAGAATATGTAAGGAACTAACTCCATCTAGGACTAAAGCAAGATTGAATACAAGAAGAATAGAATCTATTGTTAAATTGAAGGAACAAAGATCAAATAAAAAATAATTTAAAATATATTTTGGTATTTTTTTACCAAGATTACATATGGATGTATATACAAGATCATCTTTTGTAACAAGAAGATTGTTTTCTTAATACAACAATATTATTAGTAATTTTTTCTTAATACAACAATATTATTAGTAATTTTTTGATTATTTTGAATGAGGTTGACTTTGATGAATCTCTTCTATATATGAGATACTCTTTCCTCTTGTAACCAATAAGGCGTTTTACATTTGAGACCTCAACAACTAGTGCATAACTAGAATAACAATTTAGGAGATAATGTGCTCTTGAAGCACATAGCCCTAGGGCATGACCAAATATCCTGAATGCAACTATTCTCTCAAGAAGTAAGACTCTATATGCATTGGATGGAAATGGTAAATATCCCATATATTTTGATTGGGTCTTCTGATAGAATAGTGCAAAAATCAATTTTTTCATTGTACAACTTATGGACAATACAAAATAGATATGGATTCATCTTTGAAAGATAGTGGATAATTGAATGTATATCCACTTTTCCCTTTCCTTTAGTTTCTATGTTTTTCCTTGAGCCCTTCAATGTGAACACATCCCAAAAAGACGTTTTCTTGAGCTCATACTAAATTTATGGCATTTGCAAATTACAACACTATCTTTGTTTTACTAAGGGCATAGCTTGACTTGTAGACATGCATCTTGTCAAGGCTCTCTATTGCAGTTTAGATTATATGAGGGAGATGGTTATCCTTGCTTGGTGGGATATGGGAATTCCATCAATATTATGCCATTCCTTATACATTTGTAACTTCAAGTTGAAGCATGGGAACAAACTAAGTGTTTCATAATTACCATTAAAAAATATAGGAAAAGTATCCCAATCTTGATTTGCTTATTCAATTATTTTGTTGCACAATCCACAAATCTTGACTTCTAAAGAAAGGATTTGACTACTTAATCCATTGTTATGCAAAAAACAATCCACAATGATAAGGTACTTCATTGCATGCACCTAATGTAATTCCTTGTTGATTTAGATGGTTTCTTATTTACACATGCACACACATATATACTACAACTATTAATCTTGTCTTTTCGCTATTGGAGTTATGCATAAGAGAACACACAATAGTGACTTTCATATTGAGTACTTATACATTTAATCTTAAATTAAGATAGCAACAGACGACATTGACATAATAGATTTTAATATGTCAAAGTCTTAATTGAACTTATGGAAGAACCTTTAGATCTCTTTATGAATTTTACATAATACGATTCCCATTGTTGAAAGTGGGATGTACATGTTATTGAGCAAAACACAGAAGTAACCCATATGAGAATAACCTCTACATAATGTCTATTTTGTTGATATATATTGATAGTGATATATGTGAACATAGTTAGGACCACCGGGGCACTTTTTTCCCTCTTTAGGAGGTTTTTCTCTCCCGACTTGTATATATGCCTATAACCCAAATGGGTTACTTATCTTTGTAAATTCACTTGGTAATTCATTCAATATTATGTTATTGTACTTCAAGCTTCTTCTTCTTCCATGTGTTATTCGTGTGCTTCCATAGAGCTCCAACTCCAATAGTTGGTATGAGAGAAGGTCATTGCTTCATCTAGGGCATCATCAATACCCCTCTAATCACTGTCTCAAAACCACACAAAAATTGATGAGCATAATCAAGACGATTAGGAGTTCCAAATGGCTTCACTCTATGGCATCAAAAATTTGATCTGAGCTCGTTTTGACCTCTAAATGCACTGTTGCAACACTTGTGCATGCAATTTTGTTCTTTTCATGCCAAATATATATATAAGTTTTGGTTTGCTAATACAAGTGCCCCGAAGTCTACTACAAGTTTAGCAAAGCTCAACATGATAGTTCTATTCAACTTTTTGAGATACAATCATTTTTTTGCATCAGGGTATTTAGTCAATGGCCATGGTTGAGAGTAATGATGTACTCCATATGTTGGTTGTTGAGGATAAGCTGGATGGTACTAATTACTCATTATGGGTATATATAATGTGTCATGTATTGGTAGCAAAAGGGCTGTGGAATATTGTGCATGGTATTGAAAAAAACCCTACTACACTTGTGAATGCAATTATCGAAGGTGATATAAATGGCATTGAAGATGATGATCTTCAGGTTCCTATTTGTGTTGTGGTTCTTGTTCTTGTTGCACCTACTATAGAGAAACTTCCTTGGGATGACATAGATGCTCAGGCACATGCATTGATAGGTTTATCTATCAAACATGCCATTATCCCTCACACTCACTCTTGCAAAATAGCAAAGGATGCTAGGGATGCACTTACCACTTTATACTAGGTAAGAAATGAGGCTCATGTTGCTTACCTTCAAAAATAGTTGGAGAGTGAGCAAATGAATCAAGGAGATTCAATGGATAATTTTTTGACAAAGATCGAAGATTTGAAGAAACATTTAATTTCTACAGATGAAGTCTTGCTAGATAGTTCACTTATGCAGATCGTTGTTAACAAAATAAGAGTATGTTAATCTTATGAAGAATGAAGAATGGGCATTTACTACTGTTTGCAACTATGACCCATGTTTTCATGAGCAACCTATGTCTGTAGTAGACTTAGATGTTTGATACTTTGATAGTGGGACAGCCAAACATATTATTTCATAGTGTAGTTTCCTTAGTGCACTTGAGTCTGCCCCTATAGGGAAGATTGTCACACATGTTAACAAGTCCTCTTATCCTATAATGGGAGTTGTTAGGATAATTTTTAATATTTCTCATGGTAGTTCTTTCACATTGTCAGATGCTTTATTTGTGCCAGGGATCAAGAAAAACTTATTCAGTTTCAACCTTAGCCAAGATCGGTTTGGTTGTCAAATTTGTTGATGATAGATGTATAGTTTACGATCTATCAATGAAAGTATTGCTTTTTTCATTTTATGTTGTGGGCTATATAAGCTCATACACTATGCAAAATCTGTGAATAATTCAGCATGTACAATACAAGATTCTCAAGCTATCTCCAATGCAAAGATTTGGCATGCATGCTTTGATAATCTGAATTATGCTACTTTACTACACCTAAAAAATATGAAATGGTGTCCTCTTTGCACAAACTTGAGGCACCTTGTAAACATGTCTGTGAAGGATGTATTCTCATAAAAATGTAGTGTTCCTCTTCCTAAAAAGATGGTTTACTTTGAGCTACTCACAAATTGCACCTTGTTCATAGTTTTGTCTGTTGTCGTATGCAAATAGCTTCTTTTGGGAACTACCTTTACTTCGTGACTTTTATTGATGATTTCTCCAAGAATGCATGGGTGTATCCATTAAAAGCAAAGTCCGAAGTGTTTATCTACTTCAAAAGATTTCTAGTTTTGATTAAAAATCTATCAATGTGTAAATTAGGCATCCCCTATTTTGATCAAGGGAGGAATGCATGTCTTCTAATTTTAATGCATTTTCGGATAAACATGGGAAAAAAACATTAGTGTGCAATGATGTATACACATAAAAAAAATGGAGTTGCTAAAAGAAAGAACAGGTCTCATGGTGAGGCGTATGGTCAAAAGTCAAGCTTTACCACATAGTTTCTAGCTTGAGGCTGTTATGTGTGCAACATATGTACTTAATGGATGTCCTACCAAAGCACTACAATCTATCACTCCATATGAAGCTTGGCATGGTTGCAAGCCATCTGTTGCTCCTCTAGTTATCTTTGGTTGTTTGGCATGTGCATTAGTGTGTGAACAACAACGTAGAAAACTTGATGATAAAGTAGTGAAATGTATTTTTGTTGGATATTTTTCTAAAAGCAAAGGCTATCGACTCTATCATCCACAAAATAAACACATTGTGATTAACTATGATGTTTTTTTTGGAAGATACAATTCAGTCATTACTTTCATGTACCAAGGAGATATCAGTTAGCTCCAAAGATGTGTATGCCGCTTTGCTTCCTCATTTTACAAATGGACAATCAAGTGCTGATCCAAATGAGGTAATTTCTCAAGCTTTATAGGTTCCACATGATGATGCAAATCATTCCATTTATGATGCAGATTTACATGATGCACTTGTTGACGAGAGGACTCATATACAAGATGATGGAGACCTTTAATTCTCCAATCTCAAGTCTACCTTGATTTAAGAACACTTCTATGTCAAGTATAGACAAGACTTTATACCAATGCTTCAAAACTTTCCAAGTTTAAAGATGAAATGTAATTCCTTCTTCAATTCTGAATTTTTGTTCTTATTCAAATCATCTGTCTCAAGATTCAACTTTGTTACCTACAAATAACATGAATTTCAATGCTTAAATTATATAAGAATCTTTGTATGATCCTTGCACAACCTTGAGGTACAATAGACCATTGATTAGAATGATTGAAACTCTGAGTAATCACTAAGATCAAAGTATATTTGAAAACTATTGTCCAAAAATAGCGACTTTGACATTAGGTAAATTCTAACACTGATTTCTCTCATACTATAACCCGTTTTACAAAATGATTTTAGACATATCTTCCTTATCTCTTAACTTAGATTTCTAATGCTTAAACAACAAGAACTTTACACACATCACTGAGATCTAAGCAAAACATTAATCGACATGATGCACCATTTCTAAGGCTTCACTTCAGAGAGTTGACATGTGAATGTTCCTATGAATCGTACACACATATGAAAGGAATTAGGACATGAAATTTTAACTATAGCTTGGTTTACTATCAAATTGGCTCTCTGTACAAGGATCTCTAATCCACATGATCATCTTGAGAGAATTGTAAATTAGATCGAGTTCCAATTCTTTAGATTTCACTCGACACATCTCTCTCATCTATGATAATGAATTCACTACTTTTCTAAAGTCATAATTGACTTATATAGCCACAAATTCGTAAGTGGATCATGACTAATACATTTTTTTCACTTGATTTATTAATTGTCTTACTTATTCCTAACTATACTACACTAATTAGGATCCTTTGAAGTGAATATATGCACAATCATTCATGCTTTTTATTCATTGCTTTCTTCATCCTTCTTGTTCTTTATCTATAACAAACTTCTCTATATCTTTGTCCATACTCTTTCTTATCTTCATTAACCTTCATAAACATCAATTTGTGATTGGTTTGCTCCAAGAGCTCCCTTTCAATCACTAATTGTGATTATGCTCTTCTTCTTTTTTCTTGCCATCTCTTTGAATCTCTGTAGCTTGTGTCCATCTAGAGTCTTGGTTAAAATATCTACTATGTGTTCTTTTGTTGGAGTGTACATGATTTAAATTTATTTATCAAGTATTTTTTCCAAAGAAATGATATTGAATCTCAATATGTTTAAATCTAGCATGAAAAACAAGATTACCTGCCAAGTAAAGTGAGCTCATATTTCACCATGTATAATTGGAACACCCTGATCAACTCCAAGACTCTTCATCAATTCTTCATCCATATTACTTCTCTTGCTGCTTCAACCATTCATTTATACTCAGCTTCTATCAATGAAAAATCAACTATTTGTTGCTTCTTTGAACACCATGATACTAGCTTATCTCCAATGTAGCATAAGTATCCATGAGTAGATCTTCTATCATCTGTACTTCTTGTCAAATTTGCATCACTAAACACTTTGATTCTAGTGTCAGAGATGAAACCATAGTACAAACCTTCATTAGAGTTCCTTTAATATATATTAGCACTCTTTGTGCTACAATCCAATGAGTTTTCTTTGGACAATGCATAAATTATGATACAACACCAACTCCATATGAAATGCTTAACTTATGAATTACCTCCGATGGGGTTGTTAAAGTTTTGAAATTATCCATGTTGAATTTTAATAGAAGGTTCTTCAAATACCTTTCTTGTGTAACATACACTCCATGTTGAGTGTAAATGATTTCCATGCCTAGGAAATATGATAAATATCCCAAGTCACTTCTGTTGAACTCCTTCTCCATTTTCTTTTTGAGCTTTTGGATTCCTTTAGTATCTGTACGTGTAAGTATAATATCATCAACATAAGAACTTCAAAAGTTTGTAGTTCCAAGTCCTTGGGGCTTGCTTCAAACCATACAAAGCTCTTTTGAGCTTACACACATAATTTGGTCCATTTGGATCTTTGAAACCCTCAAGTTGCTCCATGTATACTTCATCAACAATATATCAATTTAGAAAAGCATTCTTTACATCTTATTGTGATGACTTCCATCCTTTGCATGCAACAATAGCTATCAATGTTCTAATGGTAGACATTCTAGCCATTGGATTATAAGTCTCATCATAGTCCACACCTTGTGTCTGATCATATCTTTTTATCACTAGTCTAGCTTTATATCTATATACCTTTCTATTTGCAAACCTTTTTGTTTTATATACCCATCTACATCCAATTACCTTTTGATCCCTTGGTCTAGATACCAAGTCCCATGTATCATTCTCAAGTAAAGCATCATGATCTTCCTTCATTGTTTTTTCCCAATTCTCTTTACCTTTAGCTTCTACATATGTTGATGAATCTTTATCTATTTTCAACATGTATGCATAATCTTTGGTTGTGGTGTAAGAAGTGTCATAGCTATACCTAATAGGTTGTTTTCTTTCCCTTCATAACCTTCTTATCTTTGCACTTCTTGAAGTCTCTACCTCACTATGCTCTGGATCAAATCTTGGTCTATCATCTCCATATTTATCATCACTTTCATCTTTATATACTTGCATCTTTGATTTTCCTTTTCTTATCTTCATGAATTCTTCAAAATCTGCATGAATATTATTTGAACCTATATACCATGTATTTTGTTCATCAAATGTCACATCTTTCGAAACAAGAAATTGTTTTGTAGATGGACTTCACAACTTGTAACCCATTTGTTTATCATCATATCCTATGAATACATACTTCTCTGCTTTGGGTTCTAGCTTATGTCTCAATTGAGATGGAACATAAGCATATGCCAAACATCCAAATATTTTGCAATGATCAAGAGCAGGTTTCTTACTCCACCATGCTTCATAAGGGGGTATACCATCCAAAGCTTTGCAAGGTAACCTATTTACAAGATAGGTTGCGGTGTTAACAACTTCTACCCACAGGTAATTAGGACAAATCTTTTTCTTCATCATAGATCTAGCAAATTCCACAAGTGTTCTATTCCTCCTTTTTGCAACTCCATTTTGTTGAGGAGAGTGATTGCAAGTTACTTTTCTTTTTATACCTGCATTCCACAAGTAATCATTAAATTCTTTGGAAAAATACACCGCCTCCATCTGACCTCAATCTTTTGAGCTTTTGTCCTCTAATCCTTTCTACATATGCATGATAATATTTAACTGTATTAAACACTTCAACTTTGTCCTTCATCACATAAAGTGTGATCCATCTTGTTGCATCATCAACAAACAAAACATAATATCAGGATCCATTGACACCATAATCCTTTGAAGGAACCCACACATTTGTGTCTATTAGTTCAAGCTTGTTTTTATGCATACACCTCTCCTTGTTATATGATTTTTTGGGTGCTTTAACTAATCGACAAGCTTCACAATTATATGTCATGTGTTGACCTTGAATATTGGGTAGAACTTACAATGATCCATTCTTTGCCAAGTCTTTTATACCTCTTTCATTAAAATGACCTAATCCTTTATGCCATAGGTCCAACTCGGTCATCTTTTGATTTCCATATGTGAACAAGGCATGTCCTACATTACCTTGTACCTTGAGAGTAAAAAGTCTTCCTTCTTTTTGAATTGCAACAATACTCGTATAACCTTGATTTGGATCTTCAACATAAACTCCATCATTAGTGAATCTGACTTCATACCCTTTCTCAACAATTTTTCCTACACTTATTAAATTCTTTGGAGTTGTAGGAACATAGAGTACCTTGCTTAGAAGTGTACTTCCATTCTTTTTCTTTATTTATCCAATGCTTCCCATTTTGTGTTTGATATTATATCCTATTTGAACTATGTGTCCAAGTACCTTTTCTTCCATGTCAAACATCAAGCCAATGTTTCCACTCAGGTGATTACTACACCCTGAGTCAATGTAAAATACTATTTGATTTTCATTTGTTGCTTCATGTGTAGCATTCATGATTAGAGTTGAATCCTCCTTTTGACATGATGCATAATTGTAGTAGATGTTGTAAGATTGATTTTTGAAGTTTATTCCACCTCCTCTACCATATGTATTCCTACCACCTCTTCCTCTAAAATTACATCTTTGATTTCTTCCTCCTCTAACTCTTTGATTGAAGTTCTAATTGTAATTGCCATTGTTCTAATTATTATGCCAACATTCATTTGCCAAGTGATTTGTTTTACCACAAATCCAACATGCTCTCCAATTGTCTTTATTCTTACCACCTCTTCCTCTACCTCTGCTATTTCCTTTACCTTTAGTAAAGTTAGCTTGATTCGAGGTGCCTTCTTCTTCATTGGATTCTTGCTTGCCTTTAGAATTCTTCTTCTTTTCCTTTGAATACATAACTTGATCTACACTTTTCTCATTCCCTCATTTAACATCATGTTCAAATATTAGCATGTGTCCTAACAGTTGATTTAGGAAATGATCTAATGATAATTCAGTTGATAATATGAAAGGTTTCCACCTTTCATCTCCTCTTAATCTTGTAAGGATCTATCTAACCAATTTATATTCTTCAATGTCTTCATCAACTTCACCTGAGCAATTTGCAATATCTTTAATCTTTGTTACATAATCAGAAATTGATTGTGAACCTTTCTTTTTAAAGGTTGTAAATTCAGCCCATGGTGAAGCCTTCCTTGATTTAATTTAGTTGTATTGTTCCTCCAAAGCATTCCATATATCACTTGCACTCTCTAGTCCTCTGATACATGGCAAGAGATAGTCATTGATAGACATGTAGATAATGCTCCTTGCTTGAGCATCTTTCCTCATCCAATTCTTCAAATCTGCAAGTTCTTCCCTATTTGGAAGACTATGATCTTTAAATTTTGGCTTTTCTTCTTCTCTTGTAATGTATCCTATCAAATATTTACCCATAAGGTAAGCTTCATTCTCATAGACCATGCTAGATAGTTTTCTCTATCAAGCTTCTCTATCTAGATGCTTTCTCCCATCTTTTTGTTGCATGTATTAAGAAATGATTCTTCAATAGTTATAAACTATACCTTTCGACTTAATTCTTAGCTTGTTTTGATCTGTTTGAATGTGCTTTCTATTGTTCTAAAGTTCCTTTTGCAAAGCTTTAACTTTCCAATCCTTTCTTCAGCATGAATTTGAAAATTTGTAGTGATCGAGACCTTTTCCTTCAGTCTCTTGACTTGATCTTATTTTCTCTCTCTGATACCACTGATGGAGACCTTTAATTCTCCAATGTCAAGTCTACCTTGACTTAAGAACACCTCTATGTCAAGTATAGACAAGACTTTATACCAATACTTCAAATTTTTCCAAGTTTAAAGATGAAATGTACTTCCTTCTTCAATTCTGAATTTCTGTTTTTCTTCAAATAGTCTGCCTCTAGATTCAACTTCATTGCTCGGAAATAACATGAATTTCAATGCTTCAAATTATATAAGAATCTTTGTATTTATCCTTGTGCAACTTTGAGGTACAATGGACCATTGATTAGACTAATTGAGACTCTAAGTATTCACTAAGATCAAAGTATATATGAAAACTATTGTCTAAAAATGGCAACTTTCACATAGGCAACTTCTAACACTGATTTCTCTCATACTATAATCCCTTTTGCAAAATGTTTTTATACATATCTTCCTTATCCCTCAACTAGGTTTCTAATGCTTAAACACAAGAGACTTTACATGCATCACTGAGATCTAAGCAAAACATTAATCGACAAGATGCACCATTTTTGAGTCTTCACTTAAGAGAGTTGATATATGAATGTTCCTATGAATCATACACACACTATGAAAGGAATTACGATATGAAATTTTAATCATACCTTGTTTTATTATCAAATTGAATATGCCTACAAGAATTTCTAATCCACATGATCATCTTGAGAGAATTGTAGATTAGACTGAGTTCTAATTCTATAGATTTCACTCGACACATCTATCTCATCTATGATAATGAATTCACTACCTTTCTAAAGTCATAATTGACTTATATAGCCACGAATTCATATGTGGATCATGACTAATACATTGTTATTCACTTGATTTATTGATTGACTTACTTATTCCTAACTATAATACACTAATTAGGATCCTCTGAAGTGAATATATGCACAACCATGTCTCATGCTTTTTATTCATTGCTCTCTTCATCCTCTTTGTTCTTTATCTGTAATAAGCTTCTCTATATCTTTGTCCATGCTCTTGCTTATCTTCATTAACCTTCATAAACATCAACTTGTGATTGGTTTGTTCTGAAGGATGCAAAACTATGCCTGAATGGCTAGTGCAGACTTTGCGAGATATCAAATTAGATGCACCTATGTCATATCATAATCCTTCATGGTCTCATAGTTACTACCTCTAGTCTTTGTGATGAGAATGAGCCTGCTTCTTTTAGTGCAACATAAAATTCAAAAAAATTGGATGGCTATTATGCAATCAAAATTTGATGCTATTATGAAGAATGGTATCTCATCTTTATATGATCTACCTCTTGGCAAAAATCCATTGGTACTAAATGGATCTACAAGGTGAAGCATAAATCTGATGGAACAATTGATAAGTATAAGGCTAGGCTTGTTGCAAAAGGTTATGCTCAAGAAAGTTGCATTGATTTTGATGAGAACCTTGCATCCACATGTCGAATGACTACTGCTAGTAGCATCTGTGCACTAGGATCCCATCATGGTTGGAATGTATTGTTGATATATTTAGGCAGTGATGTGAGAGAACACTCTAGGACCGTCGGGGCACTTTTTTCCCTCTTTAGGAGGTTTTTTTCCCTCGGCTTGTATATACGCCTATTGTCCTAAGGGCTACTTATTTTTGTACATTCTCTAGTAATACATTCAGTATTGTGTGTTGTGCTCCAAGCTTCTTCTTCTTCCTTGTGCTGTTCGCGTGCTTCCGCAGACGTCTAACTCCAACAATTGGTATCAGAGCAGGTCGTCGCTTCATCTAGGGCACCGTCGACACTCCTCCGTTTGGAGTCTCACAATCGTACGAATTTTGGTGAGCATACTCAGGGTGTTTCCGAGATCAAAACAGCTGCGCTATGTGTGCCGAAATCGCGATCTGAGCTCGTTTCGGCCTCCGAACGCACTATCGCAGTGCTTGTGTAGGCTATTTCGTCCTTTTGTGCCAAAGGTATATACCAGTTTTTGTTCGCCAGTTTAAGCGTCTCGAAGTCTGCTACAGGTCTAGCAGAACTTGACTGGGCAATTCTGTTCAACTTTTTGAGATACAGTCAATTTTCTGCATCAAGGTATTTTGGTCACCGGCCATGGCTGAAAGCAATGATGTATTCTGTATGTTGGCTGTTGAGGATAAGTTGGATGGTACCAACTACCCATTATGGGCTTATATGATGCGACATGTATTGGTTGCAAAAGGATTGTGGAACATTATGCACGGTATTGAAACATGTCCTGTTACACCTGTAACAACAAGTACTATGAATACAGGTGGTCGAGCTGATGAAGATGGTATCGAAGATGATATTGTGCAGATTCCTATTCGTGCTGCTATTTCTACTGCACCTACTGCAGAGCAGATTCGTTGGGATGGCAGAGATGCCTAGGTACATGCATTGATAGCTTTGTCTGTCAAACATGCCATTATTCCTCATATTCGCTCTTGCAGAACAGCTAGGGATGCTTGGGATACGCCTACCACATTGTACCAAGCTAGGAATGAGGCTCGTGTTGCTTACCTCCGAAAAGAGTTGGAGAGTGAGCACATGAATGAAGGTGATTCTATGGACAGTTTCCTAACAAAGATCAAAGATTTGAAGGAACAGTTGATTTCTGCGGATGAGGTTATACCAGATAGCTCACTTGTGCAAACCGTTCTGAATGGTCTTCCTGATTCATATCAAAGTTTTGCTTCTACTCTTCGGTTGATGATGAAAGGCAATCCAAATGCCTTATCATTTGAGGATTTAGTTTCTGTTCTGTTGCAGAAAGATCAGTCCAGGCAGAACAAGTCCATTATGCATGTTGCAGATCAAGCTTTCCTCGCTAGTCAGAAGGGCAAAGGAAAATGGAGCTCTTCTATTAGTAAGCAGAAATCTGCAAATGCTGCACATTCGAAGAACTAGGATAAAGATGAGAAGAAATCAGAAAAGCAGAAATTGTTTTGCAAGTACTGTAAAGGGAATGATCATATCATCAAGAACTGTCCAAAACTGGCTGCAAAAGAGGCAAAGAAAAAGGAGGCTGGAATGGTTGTTGCAGAAGCCTCTACACCCAAAACAGAGTCTGCCAATCTTGTGCAGGAAGAAGAATGGGCGTTTACTACTGTTTGCAGTTTTGACCCATCTTCTCATGAGCAGTGCATGTCTGCAGTGGACTCAGATGTTTGGTACTTTGACAGTGGGGCGACCAAACATATTACCTCGCAACACAGTTTCTTCTCTTCACTCGAGCCTACCCCTACAGGGAATACTGTCATATGTGCCAATAACTCCTCTTATCCTGTTATGGGAGTTGGTAAGATCATTCTGACTATTGCTGATGGTAGTTCTTTCACCTTGTCAGATGCTTTATTTGTACCAAGGATCAAGAAGAATCTGTTATCAGTTTCTGCATTAGCCAAGATTGGCTTGGTTGTGAAATTTATTGATGACAAATGTACAGTTCATGATCTGTCAAATGGCAATGTTATTATTGCTTCTCGCATTTTATGTCGTGGGTTGTATAAGCTCATAGACTATGAAAGATCTGTGAATGATTCGGCATGTACACTTCATGATTCTCACGCTATGTCAGATGCAAAGCTTTGGCATGCACGCTTTGGTCATCTGAATTTTGCTAGTTTGCTATGCCTGCAGAAATCTGATATGGTGTCTTCTTTGCCCAAGCTTGAGGCACCTTGAAAACATGTATGTGAAGATTGTATTTTGGGCAAAATGCGGCGTTCCTCCTTTCCAAAAGATGGTTCAGTTCGGGCTATGTTGAAATTGCAGCTTGTACATAGTGATGTCTGTGGTCCTATGCAGACACCTTCTTTTGGAAACTATCTTTACTTCGTGACTTTCATTGATGATTTTTCCAGGCATGCATGGGTATATCCATTGAAGGCAAAGTCCGAAGTGTTTTTGTGCTTCAAACAGTTTTTGGTTTGGGCTGAAAATCTGTCGGCATGTAAAATGGGCACCCTCCGTTCTGATCGAGGGGGGGGAATATATGTCTTCTGATTTTAATGCATTTCTGGTTGAACGTGGGATAAAACACCAGTGTACAGTGCCGTATACACCTCAACAAAATGGAGTTGCTGAACGGAAGAACATGTCTCTCATGGAGATGGAGAGGTGTATGGTCAAGAGTCAGGCTTTACCTCATAGTTTCTTGCTTGAGGCTGTCATGTGTGCAGCATATGTACTGAATAGGTGTCCCACTAAAGCCCTACAGTCTATCACTCCATATGAGGCTTGGCATGATCACAAGCCATCTGTTGCTCATCTATGTGTTTTTGGTTGTTTGATATATGCATTAGTGCCTGAACAACATCGTAAAAAATTGGATGATAAAGCAGTAAAATGTATTTTTGTTGGGTATAATTCTGAAAGTAAAGGCTATCGTCTATATCATCCATAGACTAAACGCATTCTGGTTAGCCGTGATGTTGTTTTTGTGGAAGATGTTATTCAGCCATTGTTTTCATGTACTAAGGAGATATATGTTAGCTCCAAAGACATGTATGATACTTTGATGCCTCTTTTTATAGGTGGACAGTCTAGTGCTGGTCCTAATGAGGCAACTTCTCAACCTTTGCAGGTTTCATGTGATGATGCAGATCATTCCATTTCTGATGCAGATTTACATGATGCACTAGTTGATGAGAGAGTTGATATTGAGCAAGCAAAAACTATGCCAAAATGGCTGGTGCAGACTTTGCGTGACAACAAATTAGATGCACCTTTATCATATCGTACTCGTTCAGGCTCTCATAGTGCCTCCTTTGCATCAGATTGCTATGCTATGGCTACATCTAATCTCTGTGATGAGAATGAGCTTGATTCTTTTGATGAAGCACAAAATTTAGAAAATTGGATGGCTGCTATGCAATCTGAAATTGAGGCTATAATGAAGAATGGTACATGGTCTTTATGTGACTTGCCTCCTGGCAAGAAGGCCATTGGCACTAAGTGGGTATATAAGCTGAAGCGTAAACCTGATGGTACAGTTGACAGGTATTAAGGTTAGGCTTGTTGCAAAGGGCTATGCACAGGAAAGAGGCATTGATTTTGATGAGACCTTTGCACCTACATGCCGTATGACTACTGTTCGGAGCATTTGTGCACTTGCAGCCCATCATGGTTGGAATGTACATAAGTTGGACATTAAAACAACATTTTTGAATGGTGACTTGCATGAAGAAGTGTATGTTTTTCAACCCCGTGGCTTTGTGCAGAAAGGGCATGAAAAAATGTGTGCAGGTTAAAGAAGGCATTATATGGTTTAAAGCAAGCACCACGTGCTTGGTAAGAAGATACATGCCTATCTGGTTGCACATGGTTTTGAGAACAGTCCAACTGAAAAGCACCTTATATGTTAAGCGTGCTAATGATGTGCTTCTGATCATAGTTGTCTATGTTGATGACATGCTGCTCACTGGTCCTATTGAGAAGCATATTGCTGATTTTAAGCCTGATTTGCATGCCTGATTTGCATGCCTCATTTGAGATGTCTGATTTGGGGCATTTGCATCACTATTTGGGCATTCAATTTATGCAAGTTGATGGTGGAATGGCTTTGTATCAAACAAAACATATTGACACATTATTGCAGCATTTTGGCCTTGAAGACTGTAAGCCTATTGCCACTCCTATGGAGACAGGTTTACGATTGAGTCTTCATGATGCTGGAGATCCATTTGATGTTGTTCTCTATCAGCAGGCTGTTGGATGCTTGATTTACTTATGCATTACTCGGCCAGATATTCAGTTTGCTGTCTCACAGATGAGCAGGTTTATGCATTGCTCAGGAGTCACGCATTGGAAGGCGATTAAGCACATCTTTCGCTACTTGAGTGGTACTCGGCTACTTGGGTTGTTTTATCTTAAGGGGGGATCACTACCGCTAGATTTGCATGCTTTTTCTGACTCAGATTGGGCTGGTTGCTATGACACTCCTGTGTCCACCAGTGGTTTTTGCTTCATGCTTGGTAGCTCGTGTATATCTTGGTTGAGCAAGAAGCAGCCTACTGTGGCCACTTCCAGTTGTGAGGCTGAGTATAGGGAAGCTTTCACAGCGACTAGCGAGTGTGTGTGGCTCATACGCCTTATGGTTGATTTGGGTGTTGGCCAATCTTCTGCCACCACCATCTTCACTGACAGTCAGAGCACATTGGCAGTTGCGAGGAACCCTGTGTTCCATGCTCGCACTAAGCACATTGAGGTGCATTATCACTATGTCAGGGAGAGGTTCTCTGCTGGGGAGATCAGCTTGGCATATGTGCCCACGCAGGAGAACATAGCATACCTTTTCACAAAGGCTCTGCCTAGGGAGAAGTTTGAAGCTTTCCGCAAAGCTTTGGGCTTACTTCCTTTTGTGGAGTGATTTCCACATAGGTTGGCACTTCCTTATACATGAGTGCCAACTACTTGTTCACCGCATCACTCCCAGGGGGGATTTGTTGATATATTTAGGTAGTGATGTGTGTGAACACTCTAGGACCGCCAAGGCACTTTTTTCCCTCTTTAGGAGGTTTTTTTCCCTCGGCTTGTATATATGCCTATTGCCCTAATGGGCTACTTATCTTTGTACATTCTCTAGTAATACATTCAGTATTGTGTGTTGTGCTCCAAGCTTTTTCTTCTTCCTTGTGCTGTTTGCGTGCTTCCGCAGACGTCTAACTCCAACATGCACATCAATTGAATATCAAAACTACATTTGTGAATGGTGAATGACATGAAGAATTGTATGTTCTTCAAACCGATGATTTTGTGTAGAAAGGGCATGAAAACAAAGTGTGCATGTTGAAAAAGGCATTTAATATGGTTTGAAGTAAGCACAATGTGCTTGGTATGAAAAGATACATGCCTATTTGATTGCACATGGTTTTGAAAATAGTGAACTGAGAGCATCTTATATGTTAAGCGTGCAAATGATGTGCTCCTGATCATTGTTTTGTATGTTGATGATATGCTTCTCACTAGTCACGATGAGAAGCATATTGTTGACTTTAAAACTGGTTTGCATGCCACTTTTGAGATATCAAATTTGAGATATTTGCATCATTATTTGGGCATTCAATTTATGCAACTTGATGGGGGGAATAGCTTTGCATCAAAGAAAATATATTGATACATTATTGCAATATTTTGGCCTTGAAGATTGTAAACCTTATTGCCACTCCTATGGTAACAAGTTTGTGGTTGATTCTTCATAATGCTCGAGATGCATTTGATGTTTTTCTCTATCAACAGACTTTTGGATGATTGATTTACTTATGCAAAATGCGGCCTAATATCCAATTTTCTATCTCACAGATGAGCAAGTTTATGCAGTGCCCATGTGTTAAGCATTGGTACACAGTTAAGCATATCTTTCACTATTTGAGTGGTATCCGACTACTTGGATTGTTTTGTCCCAAGGGAGGATCACTACCATTGGATTTACGTGATTTTTTTGAGTTAGACTTTGCTATGACACTCGTGTGTCCACTAGTGGTTTTTGCTTCATGCTTGATAACTCATGCATATCTTGGTTGAGCAAGAAGAAGCCTATTGTTGCCACTTCTGGTTATGAGGTTGAGTATAGGGAAGCTTTCATAATAGTTATTGAGTGTGTATGACTTAAAATCCTTTTGGTTGTTATGGGTGTTGATCAATCTTTTACCACCACCATCTTCGATGACCGCCAAAGTGCATTGGAAGTTGCGAGGAACCTTGTGTTCCATGCTCACACAAAGCACAATGAGATGCATTATCATTATGTCGGGGAGAGGTTCTCTATTGAAGATATTAGTTTGACATATGTGCCAGACATGATAACATTGCAGATCTTTTCACAAAGGCTCTATATGAGGAGAAGTTTGAAGCTTTTCGCAAAGTTGTGGGCTTACTTCTTTTTATGGATTGATCTATTTCCATATAGTTTGACACTTCCTTATACATGACTTCCAGCTCCTTGTTCATTGCATCAATCCCAAGGGGGATTTGTTGATATGTTTTGGTAGTGATTTGTGTGAACACACTTAGGACCATCATGGAACTTTTTTTCCCTTCCTGAGCTTGTATATATGCCTATATCCCTAATGGGTTACTTATCTTTGTACATTCACTTGGTAATTCATTTGGTATTGTGTATTATGCTCCAAGCTTCTTCTTCTTCTTTGTGCTCTTCACGTGCTTCCACGGAGCTCAAGCTCCAACACATTTAAAGTTGTCCCCACCATTCCATCAGCTCAACTATTCATCTTTTTCTTTAACTATATATTGACCACAAGATCTTAAACCCTTTTTGTCTATTAACCTAAATGAATATGCTTACACAATCATTCGCTTGTTGCTAGTCAAAGGAAGATACCCACAAATATTGAGGAGAACTTAAACATTAATACAGGATAGATGTACTGCCCTACCCCATAGCTTGAAAACTCAGTTAATGAGGGCTGCTTTTGTTTTCATGCACCTTTTACTGAGAATGTTTGTGCGAGCGTTTTATGTTTCAACTTGAACATTTCATACTAAAGCTTCTATCGTTAGGTTCGGACGTCAAGTTTACATATGTAAATTACATGATCCAATCTAATTCAACAACACTTTTTTTTTTTTTGAGAGTACAATGAATTGGAAACACACTCACACACCCAACCTCATAAGGTAGAGGCACCCATCTTTGAGGAACTCAAAGATATGTCCAGCCAAGACTTGAACTCAATACCTCCTCCCAGATAGTCAAGGCGTCAAAGCACTAGGTTTCGTGGGCTTGGATTTCAACAGCACTTTTTGATCACATGTAGTTTGCATAATATAAGACTATGTTCGATTGATACTAATTACAAATCTTGATGATGATCATTACAAGCTCAATTGAATGACGATATCTGGCATAATACTCTCATTTAATATTATTAGTGATTCGATGGAGAAGCTGTGCTTGATAAATGCTTTTACTGATCCACAAATCAGAGTTCCTCTCAACACATGGGCAGTGCCACAGGACAGAACAAAATAATCCATACGTCAACATATTTTTCCTGTGAAATACATCAACTTCTGCGGTTTGTTGTTGTTTTGATTATGTTGACTATCCTGATTCTGTATCGTATCCTGAACTTAACTTGCAGCCCTTTTGTCCCACACAATGCCTGAATTTAACGTTCTTATGGAGGTTAGGGGTAATTTCCTCATCTTCTGTTATGGAAGCCTTCACAATCTAAATGGCATTAATGCCAAGACAGTAGGACGATCGCCACGATTTCTGCTTATTCAGATATTCTTGGATCTTGATGCTGTTTTCCTCAATCCTGATATCGTCATGCAGCACCCGCCATTAACATACAACAATGTCCTGCTTTTAAACTCAATCCGAGACGAAGAATTTACATTTTTCGCATGGGCACGCAGGGAACATCAAACCCTGCTTATTGGAAGGCAAAGGAGATTCGGATGAAAGCTTCATTTTATCAGGCAAATGTATTCGGGGATGCGATCCTGGAAGAAAGTAGCTGTGCTTGGGGTTTCCATTATGGGTCGAATGTCTGTGCCTGCCAGTCTCCGCCCCAAACGGACTCATATAGAATACGAGGGAAAATCGACCTGTATGGGTCATCTTCTCGTTTTCTTAGCAAGTAATCCAGGCATTGCTGTACTTCCTTCTTCATTTCTTTGTATACCACGTCTGCTGCTTCTTTGCTTTGTAGTTCCAGCTCCCTCCCTGTGATGGACAGTCAGCAAAATGAGAACAAAGACACAGGTTGACACAGGTTTTAAGCAATTTCCAGCACCTATCTTCTTCACATGTACAACGACTTATAGATGGATAACGTTCATTCACAATAGATAACTGAACGTCATTTACGAATCTAAGACGTATGCTAGTAACGTACAGACATATGCTAGAAACGGTCATTCACTAAAGATAGCTGAACATCATTTATGAGTCTAAGACGTATGCTAGTAACGTAGAGACGCGTTTAACGTCATAATTATTTGACTGTGCTGAATCAATGTATACACACAGTTGTTGGGCGTGTAGTCCATTATGCAATAGTGTCATCATGAAACACAAAATGCATGTCATTCTTTATCATGCCGTACTTATACCTCATGACAACTACATGATGTAAGTGTAGATACACTACGTTTACGCACCGATCAGGTACTTAAATATTGATTTTACCCCATAATTTGTACAAAAATACAGGAATAATGTGCATTCATACCTTCAGTTCTGAAAGGTTTCCCGAAACGAAAATACATCCTTCCAGGAACTTTTGGTGCAAGCAAGGGCATATATAGATCTTCTTGAGCCACTTCGCCAGATTGCCCACGCCTGTGCATTAAACATGGATCTCTATGCTTGTAATACATTTAGCTTGAGAATGATATTTCAAGAATTCAGAGACTTGAAAATGCGAGCTTGTAATCTACATTAATGCAGAATCAACTGAGCTTGTGGTTGTTACAGTCGCTAAGTAGAAGAAATCGAAACAAATCAAATCCAGGAAATAAGGTCACGAAATATCGATCAATCATAACGGAAATAAATTTTCCATTGTTGATTGAACAAAATCGCTATTTGATTGCTTATGTCTCTTACTCAACAAGAAGGAAATTACAGCCACTCTATGTATATTGTATGATATGTCGTGGACTTACAAAACATGATATATACGATGGTATCAGGTGGTTTTAGTAACGCATCTAATACTTGTTTCATTGATGGATTAGAAAAAGATTGTACAAATGTGAAGGGCAGGGGATAGACAACAAGCCTAATGTTAAGTTGAAATTGCGACAAGCATATGAAGAGAAAATAGGCACTTGCATTGGTTGCTTAACTCTAAAACCTGAAATAGATAGATGTACTAATATAATCAAAGAAATATATACACATCCTCGGAATCATCTCAATCATGCAACAATTTTTCAAACACAATCGACTGTCGAAAATTCAAAAACACCAGTGGATCACTATTCTACTACAAAAATATATGGATTGCTCCCCAATCACACAGCAATAAATGAATACAAAGAGAGGCTGGTTTTAAAAGGAAAAGAAAGCCTAATTTGAATACTAAAGATAAAAGGTAATGTTGTCAGTCTGTGCCAGGGATGTAATTGATACTTGCATGTGCAGATTGCTTGAGTGGGGGACCGTACATTTTGTTTATGAACTGGCACTGAGGGTTGTCACTTTGCTTGTGCATGCAATCCTCAATATTTTGGAACAGCAAACACTAACCTTGAAAACATGAAATAGGAAAAATTCAAGTAAAATAAGCTACTAACTGCAAGAGGAATACCTTACTCGAGGGGCCCTTTCATTGAGCTCCTTTACCATGTTTGAGAGGAATGGGATCCTTTGTATGTCATTATAGTCCAACAGCAGCTGTTCAAATGAAGACATTTTCAGTTTCCTCCTCAAAGAGTCCTTTCTGTCTTGAAAATTCCATGACAATCAACAGCATCATAATCATCATCATTATATTATTATTTCCTTGCTTTTACTCTGTCCCCCCTTAGTCTCTCAACCAAAAAGGAAAAGATAAAAGAAACAAAAGAGCAGGTACAGAGGGAAAACCCAAAAAGGATGGGTGAAATCAGCATGGGGAAAAAGTCCGAAGAGGGAAGCATCAAGAGAGGCCATCATTCAAACTACCATAGAAAAAGAGGGCGTGTGTATAGCATTTCAATTTAAGAAAATCCATCACCAAGGGAGAATAGATGAGCACTTGGACAGATATCTCGATATAGAGACTCCTTGCACATGTGTAAAGGAAGGAAGAGAACCTTAGTCCTATTCACATATATAGACACATGATCTGCAGCACTCAAAAAGGGAAATTCTATGAGGATTGGGGGGGTAGGGGGATCTATCTACCTTGACAACTACTTGATGCAGTTGCCAACAGCTTCTGATTTGTACATTGAATGCCCATGATGGTGATCAGTATAAGCGAGTGGTGAAAGAATGTGTAGGAGAGAGAAGTTTGCACAGATCTTTGATAATGAAGAAGGAGAGCAGCTCCTACATTTTGTGAAGTCCTTGCTTTCTTAGAATGATGAGCTTAGGACCTTAGTTTTATTCAATAAGGTATCATGGGTACTTTGGACAAAATAACATGGTATGAACTTATGAAGAAGTGACCCAAGGACAATAAATGTCTATAAAGACTTTAAATGTGGGCTAAAAGATGTAAAAATATATTTGGAAAGCTAGAAGCTATGAGGTGGAAGGTTCTATATGAACATCTTGAGAGCCCTTGGAGCCTTTATTTCCCAACAACCTCAAACATGAGCCAACAAATGTAAAAATATATTTGGAAAGATATCGAGAAGAGGTACAAGGTGGAAGGGTCTATATGTAGCTTAAGAGAGTCAAGTAGGTACCTCTAAGCTACATAATTCTTGCCATCTATATACATACCTGATGTTGAGCCTTAGGCAGACACTTAAAGAGAGCATTTGTAGGATTCTGTGATGTCTTGACCATCCTCAAGCAGTTCTCTTATGAAGTGATATTGCACATCAATGTGCTTTGTGCAAGAACGAAATATAGCATTTTTAGTCAGAAATAATGCACCCAAATTATCACAGCTAAAAATATATGTCCTGTCAAGCATATCAAACTCATTGTGTAAGCATGCTCACCATATGGCTGCTTTGGAAGCCATTGTACTTGAAACATATTTAACTTCGGTAGTATTTAGTGCAACTATTCTTTGAAGTCTAGAGCACCATGGGATAGCACCATCTAGCAATGTGTAAAGTAGTCACTAGTGCATTTACATGTATCCACATCACCTGTGATGTTTGAGTCACAAAATCCATGCTGTTCCAATGGACCATATTTCCATAACATTAACATATGGCTGCTTTGGAAGCCATTGTACTTGAAACATATTTAACTTCGGTAGTATTTACTGCAACTATTCTTTGAAGTCTAGAGCACCATAGGATAGCACCATCTAGCAATGTGTAAAGTAGTCACTAGTGCATTTACATGTATCCACATCACCTGTGATGTTTGAGTCACAAAATCCATGCTGTTCCAATGGACCCTTTCCATAACATTAACATTTTAACTTTGACTCTTTCTAATATCTCATAGCTCATAATAGATTTGACTGCATCCCAATGTGCTTTTCCAAGATTTTCCATAAAATCGGCTTACAACTATTGTGTGAACAATATCTGGTCTAATAGCGACCATGGCCTGCATAATGATCCACAAGCTCATGCATACAGAACACCCATTATTTGATTGGCTGCATCCTCATCTTTCGAGTAATCAGCTTTGCTCAGTTTGACATGTGGCTGCCTTGGTACAAGGTGAAGTATAACTTGCACGAGTGGTTGGAGATTACATGGGATATGCCTTTGGGGAAGCGTGCATCTACATGGAAAGAGATACTCTAGAGAGAGAGGGATCCATGTGGAAAGAGAAAGGAAGGAACTATCGAAATCCATGAGAGAGGGGTGAAGAGTAACTTGCACGAGTGGCTGGAGATTACATGGGATATGCCTTTGGGGAAGCATGCATCTACAAAGAAAGAGATACTCTAGGGAGAGAAGGATCCATGTGGAAAGAGAAAGGAAGAATGAGAAAAGTGCACGTCACATGTCAATAGGGGAAGTATCATGGAATCTATGCCACTTGGCACACAAGGAGAGGCTCGTATGCTTACTTGTACATGTCCCCGGGGCCCGGGGGGGGGGGGGGGGGGGGGGGGGGGGGGGGGGGGGGGGGGGGGGGGGGGGGGGGGGGGGGGGAGGACTAATATATCAAGGGTACACATTGAAATTTTTTGTGAGGGGGGTCTTTTTCCTTACAATTTGCATCTATTGATCGAGTACAAAGTACTTGTAAGTACCAAGTATTGTACCATAAAGTACATAGTATGTACCCGCACATAGGTACTGTACCTGAAGGTACAAAGTACCGTTTCAAGGACAACAAAGTACAGATCAATCATTGGAAAATACGCTTCAATCAAGGGAAGAACAAGTGGAGTTCTACAGGTGCTCAACATTGAAGGGCTCTCTGTCTCGGAGAGCATGAGACCATGGAAGAAGATGGAGAGGTTGTTGCATAGAGAGACTGACTGGATGTGTAGAGAGAAGAACTTGACCACATGGAGAGAAAAACATATTCACCTGTTGCAGAGAAATCAAAAGAACGAGAACCTCAAGGGATTGAAGAGAGACGAGCTCCAGAGAGAAGAAGTGACTACCTTGAGAGAGGAAGAACTTAATTGCTTGACGAGAAAGAGAACTTGACCAGTTAACATCTAAGTGAACTGAAAATGAAAGCCTAACAATGTGCAGAAAGTGACCTGGTTCTAGCACCGCAGAGAATAACCACATAATATGAGAGAGGACTACAAATGATACCATGTGTGTGGGCCGCAATGAAACCAACAAGGAAGAATAGACCTATGAATGTAATAGGGGGGGAGTGGATGGAGGATGTGTGGCATGGGTGTCGAATGAAGAATGACATGCTAGGGTGTGGATAGTCGCCTCCGCTCCATCTGGCGCTTATGACGTAGTCAGATCCTCAATATCTCATGCTGGTATAGCCGGGGTCTCCTATATCTAGGGACACACGGATGTCTCCTAGCTCTCTGAGTCTCTACCTCCTCGAGAGTGAGCCCTTGGCCACTAGGGATCGGTTGTGGCTGGATCCTCTGAAAGAAATGAGTGATCCTATCTTGTATGCTCTCACCTGCTACCTATGTAGGCTGTATCAAAGTCTCACATCTGGCAAATCGGGCATATGTGATCCTCCTTATCTTGCTAGCTTGACCTTTCTCAATCTCCAGCCGGTGCAATGATATCCTAGGCTGCCCAATAGCCTCTTGTATGTGATGTGGCACATAAATCTGCATGTAATGAGGGGGAGCACAAGTGATTGGAGCAGAGAGTGAGGAGTAGCATGATCCCTTCTGAATTACATTGCCAAAGCCTTTGAAGGACCTCAACCATCTAAAGGAGAGAGGGAGAGACCAGTGTGATAGAGAGAGAGAGAGAGAGAGAGAGAGAGAGATATGGCTTGGACCTCGGTGGAAGGCTTTGGGTGCTCACTTTTGTGGTTCGATCTAGATCAACTTTATTCTATCTCTTCTTCCATCTACTTTTCTCTAGCAATAGCTTCATAGCATGAACTTCCTATGATCATTGTTGTAATGGGTACAATCCTTAAATTTTACTTTAATTGAAGCTATATTTCATTTGGTTCTCTCATTTCACAGTACATAAGGTGTTTCCTGGACCTACAGAAAAGAAACCCCCCCCCCCCCCCCCCCCCCCCAAAAAAAAAAAACCCCGACAGTGTTCATTTGCAACAGTGTTAGCTTTTACAGTTTATTTGCTCTAGCAAAATAATTTCCCCAGTAATTCCACTTAATTCGCTGAGTTCATCAATCCACTTTGTCTCTATCCTCATGGAGAATCTCCGTCTGAGAGAAGTTTGGCTCTTTTTGGTTCATGTGCACGTTTTCTAACATCCCTAGGAAAAGTTAGTTATTTATGGGCATGAGCAAAAAGGTGTCCTATATTTAGTTAAGGTCTTTTTTGGTGAAACATTAGCTGTGCGTAAGTAGACAACTCAGAATCATTCACCAGAAGTGGTTACAAAAGGTTATTCAACACATACATACCTAGATTCTGAGTGTCACACAGCACTTCCATCAGACTTTTTCAGCCATTGCACATTTGTCAGATTTCTTCAGCTCATATCTGCTGGCTATTCTCATTGGGTCTCTTCTCCTCTACTCCAGCCAACAACACTTTGCTTCGGTCCTATATTCTCAGTTCTACTTTTAGTCTCCCAATATAACCATTAACTTCTGCTTCAACTTCAGGACCTATGATAAGCGTCGGAAATTTAGCTTCAGATAGTTGGACGAACAAGAAGAAGATCAGCTCCGATTTGGAGGTCCATATGTAATCAAACATCATATGATGTTCAACTTCAGCCATGTATGCTCAGGTTCGTGGGTCAGATAAAATCAAACTTTTTGACTTGTTCATTTCATATATTTGATCAGGTCATCTCTATTCATGTCTTTGAGTCTTCTGTGAGTTTCTGCCTAATATTTGGTTTGAGAATTTCTAAATTTACGACTGCATTGGTCTGAAGAGCTTCAACAGAGTTTTGGATAAATCCTTGTAGAAGCTATTGCACTGAGTTTATATTATTATTCCGTGTTTTCCATTACGGCTTAAAATAAGCTTTTTCCCATATCATGATTGTTGTTGAATATATAAGCACATGCAGGAAATAGTCCACACACTGAGAACAGTGTAAAGATGTATATTTAAGACTAAGCATATTGCATTCCATAATGACGAATAAATCATGAAAAAGAATGAATGATAATCAGCACTTACCTCAACAAGGTCATCCTCACCAACAACACCAAATGGCACGATGGTGAAGCCAAAACGAGCAGCTGCTCGAACAAACTCAGATCTTTCAGGCCAGAACAGTCTATATGCTTCCCCCTAATAACAAAACATCACTTCTAAATTAATGTTTACAGGAAATTTAGACCGACATCCAAGGAGGCCAAATCTATTTACCTTACGATGAAGAGCTTCTCTTGTCCCACCAGGATAGAGAAGGGTACATTCTTTTCTTGACAGGACTTTAAAGAATGCTTTCTTCCCTGCAGGGAAACCTCCAAATACACGTGCATCATCAGCAAATCCAGGTTCAGTCAGTCCCTCCTCTGGATTGCCGTGCATGAGAAATGGGTGAGCAACACCACGAATTAACTGTTTGCGTTTCAAAAACTCTGTAACGAGGGCAGTCAATTCTAACCCCAGCAGCATATGGTATCCAACAAGCAGAACTGGACCATCTTCAGGCACTCCATCCAAACCTTGAACAACTGTTCCATCTTCTTTTGTTGAAAAGAAAACAGGACTGGTCATTTGACGAAGGACCCTTCGTCAAATGAAATTTTTTGTGTGAATATGAATTAATAATGATTAAAACCTATGCACAAATACTTTCAAATGTACTATAACAATAGGGTGCAGAATTTAAGATTCAAAAATATGAAGGTTGAAAATATGATTCTCTACAAGATGTACATCTATGTTCTTATCGGCAGCCAACAAGACTGGACGAAGCTAAGACTTAATTCATACAATCTCTAAGCTTGGAAATACAATGAAATGAGGTGCAACAATATCATACTTGAGCAGTCCAAAACTAAGATTCAATTCCCAATGACAAAAACACACGAACAAAATGAATTTTGATATGTACACTTATCTATATAAGGAAATCAATAACATAACAGAAACTAAAGAGTTTCCATCTTGTTCATACACTCAAGTACGATCTCCAATAACATCAGATGCATGTACACTTCATCAAGTTTTCAATTTGCTAGCCTTGGTTGCTCTGTTTTATTTGTGTTTGCGTCGATTTTAGGGCTCTCAACAAGGTTTCGATTCCCAATGGGTATCCAACCCCATAGAACAAGTTTTGGAAGATGTGGCTGGTCATGTTGTATACAGTTTCATGAATGGATTTAGCGGATACAACCAAGTGTTCATACATCCAAAGGACCAACCAAAAACTGCATTTGTAACGCCTTGGGGTACGTATGTATATACAAAAATGGCTTTTGGATTATGCAACGCTCCCGCCTCTTTCAATCGAGTGGTTTACTCAATCTTTCCATCATTGTTACCAAAATTCTTGAAAATCTTCATGGACAACTTCTCCACCTTTTCAGGCCTTGGATGTTCTAGTCCTGTGGAAAACTTCACTGACCATCTTTGTCGATTGGGACAAGTTTTTAGTGCTTGCAAGGAAGCCAAACTAAAACTCAACCCGAATAAATGTCACTTTTTGGTGACCGAATGGACACTACTAGGTCACATAGTCTCATCAAAATGTATGGCTCCCGATCCTGACAAAATCAAAGCAATATTACATATGCCTAAACCAATTAATGCCAAAGAAATTCAAAGTTTCTTAGGACTTACCGGCTATCACCACAAGTTCATAAAAATGTATGTTGAAATAACTAAGCCCCTCCATAGGCTCATTAGGAGAACGGTACCCTTTCAATGGATTTAAGTAGAAGACAATGCATTTACTCTTCTAAAAACCAAACTCATTAGTGCACCTATTTTAGTAGTACCAGATTGGAGTTCTACCTCCCACGTACATGTGGATGCAAGTTCTATAGCGGTAAGATCCATACTCACACAACTTAGCAAAGAACAAAACTTGATTGACCCATTTGCTATGCTAGCACATATTTAACTAAAGCTGACCTCAACTTTAGTACTACTGAAAGAGAGGCACTTGCTATTGTTTTTGCTCTCAAGAAGTTTTGTCATTATTTATTGGGAATTCACTTCACCGTCATCACCGATCATCAAGCAATCAAATATTTGCTGAACAAACCAAACATCTATGGAAGAGTGTGAAGGTGGCTACTCTTATTCCCAGAATTCAACTTCAAACTAGTTCAACGACTCGGAAAGCATCATGTGATGGACGATCACCTCTCAAGGATTAAAGGACAACCGGTACCAGATACGGGCATAGAACACAACCTTCTAGATCAATCTTTATTTCAAGTAAACACTTACCCTACTTGGTACCAAGACATTCATCATTTGTTAACCACAGGAGCCTGCCCACCTAATCTCACACCACCCAAACTGTAGCTTGCTCTCACGGGTGGCTAGTTTTGGAGTTGGTTTTTCCTTGGAGAAGTATATTCTATAAAACACCATGTGCTTACCCAAGAAGAAGCTGGCATCATTACTGTGTGACAAATTGTAGAGAAATCTCCCCTTTATGAACAATACACATACGGTAAACATAAACAACATAATAAGGCCGATCAAGGCACTATAAAACACCATGTGTTTACTCAAGAGGAAGCTGGCATCGTTAGTGTGTGACAAATTGTAGAGACATCTCCCCTTGGAGAAGTATACTCTATAAAACACCATGTGCTTATTCAAGAAGAAGCTGGCATCGTTATTGTGTGACAAATTGTAGAGACATCTCCCCTTGGAGAAGTATACTCTATAAAACACCATGTGCTTACTCAAGAAGAAGCTGGCATCATTACTGTGTGAGAAATTGTAGGGACATCTCCCCTTTATGAGCAATACACATACGGTAAACATAAAAAAGGTAATAAGGCTGATCAAGGCACTAGAAGCTCAATCTATAGACGAGTATAAGCATTACAAATCACTTCCAAAACCAGCACAGTGACTTCTTAAAGTAGCGCTCAGTCCTTCAAGGACTGTATAAGATTACAGGGAACAATCAGAGATGGTAATCAACAGGAATAGTACACAGATGGAAGCACAGCAAGACAATAAGTTGATAATACACTCTTAGCAGATGCATGGCTAAGAGTGAAGCAGCCACTATAAACTAGCTGCACACCACAACTCGAATGGATGAGGCCCAGCCCCCAAGATGGTTGCCAAGTAACTATCTTGGTTTTAGGCATGACCCACTCGCAAGCACCTTCCACTTCACCTTTTTTTGTCTGTTGCCCCTTTTTATCTTTTGGAATTCTTCTACTGCCTAGACATCTTACACATACTGATAGGCCAAGGGCGACATGCTTGACTAGGCAACCAGGGCATGCAGCTGATCATCGGGAAACATCAAATCCCAGTCAACCAGTTTATCATGGGCAATAAATTTATCATGGGTGACTAATTTGTCATCGGCAAACAGTTATGGTGAAATGGTGACCTTCATACATGGGCGAGCAAATGGGCGACATGGCCAACCTTCATAAACAAGCAAGCAAATCGATCACATGACCGACCTTCATATATAGGCAAGAAAATGTGTTATGGTTAACCTTCTTACATGGACAAGGAATGTTCAGGGGGCAATCACTAATCTCCCTTTGGGTGACATGACATTTGGGCTACCAATATGTATTCCTCACTTACACCTACATGCACATAGGCACAACCACCTCCATGCACATAGGGGCAACCACCAATTTACCTATATGGGGAGACAACACAGTAGTGCCATACCACCTCCACATTCATGGAATTTAACTTACCATAGTAGTCTTGATTAGGGTTAAACCCTGAATCCCAAAGATAGGCACCCTATTCTTAAGGTACACAGTTGTATTTGCTGCACCACTCCAAAAGAGATTAGGTGCATTCATCTCATTAAGCATGGCTCTACCTATCTTTGCAATATATCTATTCTTCCACTTTAGGTCTAGGCTCATTTCCACATATCAACCCCCATAGGTTCTCATTTCCACAAATCAACCCCCATAGGTTTCTGCCCATGAGGTAGCTAGATATTTTGGACTTCCATGGTTAGTAGATCCCCTTGTCTAGCTTCTCGAATTGAGTGTTGAAGTCTCCCATGTATCCCTTTTTCTACTTCCTCTAGTTCTTAACTAATGCACCAATGTGCTTAAGATGAAAATAAGGTTTTTACGTTACCTTCATCCAAACTTTCCCTTGATAGAATCCTCTGCTTAAAGAGAGCTTCTTCCCGAAAGCTTTTGTTATAAAATCCTTGGGCGAGTAGCTCCAGCAGGTCATCTTCCTTGTCTTTTATGTCTCCAAGATGCTTTACGATGCTTTAATACCACTAATGGAAGAAATTGAACTACCAAAGCTTTCTCTAGATAGGCACCTTGTGCGTTTGAAATAATAACTTGAGAAGCTCCCCTTGATGAAGGTTTCCTCAAGAAAGCTTTTGTTATGGAATCCTTGGACCCATAGCTCTAAGAGTCCAACACCTCCCGTAGGTCGTCTTAGTTGTCTTTGATGTCTCCATAAGTGGAAAAAGGTATTCCTAAAATGTCGGAATCACTTTTCCGAACCTTTCTCCTCCTAGGTTAGAGGGACTTCTTGAAAAATTTGGGGGAGTGTTTGGTGAACCAAAATGGGAAAGCATGAGCTAAACTCCATTCTCATTGGTTGATATGGCCTTTTTCGCTGCAAGTCATGGCTTTCATTGATCTTTTAACTTATCAATAAGGTGGTTTGGTAGGGTGTCAAGAGTTATGATGACATGATCTACCAAAAACCCAATCACAAGGCACAAAATTGCACTTCTTGAGTATGTAGGCACCCTTGGGCATCTTCCCCATGACGAACCAGACATGTTTTAGAGAATAACCATATTCACAATATAAACACTCATAGAAACAAGTATTTGACAACATTCTATATACTTCATATGGTATCTATTCAAGGAGGAGGTGCGGGCACATATAAGACTTTACCCAATTCACCCCCATATCAGCCACATTATCCCAAAAACGACAAGACAAGTAAAAAAGGTCAACCCAAACCAAGGGGAAACAAAAGAGCTCTTCACATACATGACCTACAAGCTTCCAAAGGAAGACATAGGTTAATCCTAGGGGCACAGCATGTTGGTGCAATTAAGCCCAAGCCTACATACTTGATGAATACACATAAGCTTGACGTATTAGCATATCACTTGGAAAGCTTCATATGTACAACCTCTTGTAACTTTGAGCAATAATTACTCATTGTAAAAGTGAAGTAAAAACCACAAGGAGTTAGGAAGCTAGGAATCTCGTATCATTTGGTAGTTGAAGTCAAGAGAGAATCAATCCTATACTTTAGGATTACTTTAGGTGCAGATTTGAATTTGAATTCAAATCCTTGGCTCCAATAAAAGCTATAAAACATGAGAAGAAAATCCCGCGTGTATCTCAAGGTTTAGAGATCATTTTCATGTACCTTCATTGAGAAGAGGAGCTCATACCATAGCTCACTCATTCTACACTCATTGAGCAATGCTTTATTGCCAATGACCTTGTAATTTTACATGATTTAGTGGATACATGTTCATTACTTCCTATTCTCATATCTCTGTCACACTCTATCAGAACAGTGACTTTGTCTGAGCTGGTCCTCACTGTGTAGTGCATCATTTTGCATGATTCAAAGCATGACATCTTCAGCATACTGTCTACTTTGATCCTACAAAGTTTCATTGATATTGGTTCTCGCAATCGTTGGATATCATTTGACTAATGCTCACTGGTCCGTGACTGTCAAGGCCCGTAAAAGTCGGGGTAGTTGCTTAACTTGCTAAACATCATTCTCTACATATAGTTTAACATTTTAGATCATTCAACTCATGAATGGTAGCTTGTTAAGCTAATTGAAGATCCCCAAAAGGAATTTTACTAATTGCTTCTGTGCTCAGATAATTCTGCAAAACTCAGAGTAGGTGTCTCAACCAAAATAGCAAGTTTTGTGCATTGAATCATATGCCTACCTATCTGTTTTGATTCTATCAATTGTGCATCATCTTCCAAGCAACATAGGTGATCATTTATGCTTCTTAGCTAGCTAAGGAGGCACACAACACTCTCCAATCATTACTTATAGCAGGTGTGAAGCAGGTTTTAGCTACACCAACTCATCTCTTGTGATTATCCACCATCCCTACAACACAGCACAATAGTTCATTAGGATATGATGATGCTTTGAAGACTCTTGAAATAGTTTCATATATGGTATCCATTCAAAGGAGATGGGGGCACATATAAGACTTTGCTCAAAGGCAGATGGAATCTGTGGAGATGGTATAGATAATAGGACCAGTTAGTAGTTTAGCTGTTCTTGCCTTTGCCATCAGAAAAAAACCAGCAGTTGCAGAGCTCATTGAAGAGGACATCCTAAGGAAGCAACAGAGAAGGAGGAGATGACAGAATCGAGGAAGTTACACACAGCTGAAGGCAGTTTGTATATATAGGAATGGTTGTGTGAAGCTGTTGCTGTGAGAGCATCAGCATCACTCCTTACATTACATCCATTCTTTCTTTTTAGGGGGTGGGGTTGTGGTTATTTGTTTTCTCCTCTTTTTTTCTTTTCTTCCTTTCCTTTTTTTGTTGGGGGGGGGGGGGGGGGGGGGGGGGGGGGGGGGGGGGGGGGGGGGGGGGGGGGGGGGGGGGGGGGGGGGGGGGGGGGGGGTGGTGGTGGTGGTGGTGTGTGTGTGTGTGTGCGCGCGTGTGGGATCAATCTCATTACTTATGCATAGATGAACAAAGATACCCATCCTCAAAAGAGGACAATAATACACCAGACTGCCAGGTCACCTTAAAAGAAAGGTTTTCATGATAAGCTGCAGAGTAGTTTGACTATAAAGAGGTGATAAGTGAGTAGAAGATAGCAGCCAGTTTCTAACCAGAGAAGTGGGAATTGCATCAGAGAACATATGGCAGCACTTATAGAGAAGAAAAATAAACCACAAGTTGCAAAACCGGATGGAATCAAATTCTTCCATAACTGCAGGTTATATTACCTGTACAGCCCAAATAAATTACAATTCTAGAGACAGAGACAGACAAAGAGAGAGAGAGAGAGGGGTAGATGAAATGAAATGATATGACATGTCAATGTCTTCAAAAGAAAGGGAAGAGAGAGAGGTAGAGATAAAAAATTACTTGCTTCTTTCATATGCTTCTTCAAACTCCTTAGTTGTTGGGTAAATGAAGTCTCCAATTGGATCCATTTTATTGGACTTCCGATAAAGAAATGCTCCCCTGATTGTTGTTCCTAGGTCCAAACCATCCTCCTACCAAAGAAAAATTTTGACGAAGTTAAAAAACGGCATCTTATACAGTAGTGAAAAATAGAGTATAGAATGAGGTATAATTTGCAAGATTCCAGATAGACCTACTAATAGTAAAGTGTGGCCTGAATCTTTATAGTACCGAACAACACAAGAACTGATTTCTTTTTTGAGCCTTTTTGCTTCATCACGACTCGGCAACATTTCATCTTTTCCACTGTATGCCACAATTTAAAAGAATGAGACAGGGGAAGGGGGAAAGGGGGAAAAAGGGGGGGGGGGGGGGGGGGGGGGGCTGTGTTGGTTTTATGACTAAAAGACAAGTCTGGCATTCATGGCATACACATATGATCAAAATATCCCTGGAAAGTAGAAGAGATGAAACTACAGAATGATCTAGAGTATTCCTTGCATATTGCAGCCAAATAAAAAATGTGACATGCAAATATAATTATATTATTACCAACATGTAAAAGGGGAGAGAGAATCTTTTTAACACACAGTGCACTTGATTACAGGATAACTGCAGGATAATGCTTGTGTCTGTTCTAGAAAGAGGATGGAGAACAAAAATGGGCTTTGAACTCCTGTCACCAAGTGCAAAGAGTTGTTGGTGTTATGATATGACAGCAACGTACTCAGGCCCACAATTTTCTGTGATTAACTCGGTGAAAATGAATGTATGCACAAGGAGATAGAAATGCCCATGCACGTAACAAGTATGAATGTATAATTTCTCATGTATAAACTTTGCGAGGTCCATTGAATTGACGTTCTAAGGTGATATGTTTGTCCTTTGTATGAGCGACCAGATGCCTTACAGAAACTAATAAAAATTTAGTAGGCAACGGACAAAGCTACTTAGCCACATAATACATGCTATGCAAGGAATTGAGCTTCTTTAAAGCAGTATAGAAGATAACACTTCTTCATTCCTCAATAAAAAATCCATGGGATTCGCAAATGGCATAAGCTTGCACATTGAGACCTATGAGGATTATGCAATCAGTCTTCTCTAAATCTCTTGTGCGATACCAATAACCCAAGATTGATGTGCCTTAACACCTCAAATGACTGCAAAATTCTATTTATCATTCATCTACATCAAGTGTAACTCGTTTTGGCTCAGCCTGTATCCACTGATGATTCCCACCAGAAAGGCAGTGTTTGAACTAACAGATCTTATAGCATAGAAAATAGATTGTGGAGCATTATCTATTGGAAGTGTAACTCATTTCGGCTTAGCATGTATCCACTAGCGTTTCCCACTAGAAAGGCAGTGTTTGGCTAATAGATCTTAAGTTTGAACTGAGAAGTGAAAAGATAATCTTAGAATATCAGAGCCCTAGAGGAAAAAAACAAAACATTGGAGGAACAAAACAAATCCCTCCAAAGCTAGATGGACAGTCTTGAAGCAAAACGGGATTCTAAAGAAGATGGAGAAGTCATGAAATGATGGCTTCAAAAAAAGAAATTAGAAAAAAATGGAAAACAGACAGAAAAGGCATGTCACGATTGGATAGAAGTAGTACGGAAGAGCATAACAAAAGAGGTCAAAGAAGATACAAGAAAAGAAGAGAGGTTCAAAGTTCAAAACATGTTTGAGGAGGAAAAGCTCATACAAACTTGATGCTTTAACATAAGAATCATAGGCCTTCCAAAAGGCACCTCACCTCATGCGGATGCCAAAGATTTATGTCATAAGCTCGAATATGACCACATGCCATTTACTCACGCTTGGAAAGAGGGTAAGGACACATCTAGACAACATGTGCTGATTCTTCAAAAGAGTTCCACAGAGACGAGGGATGCTTTCTTTTAAAAACCATCATACTCAGAGGATTACGCGGAGGACCACTTTTCATGAATGAGGACCTCACAAGGATGGAAATCGAGCAGAAATGAGTATTCATGCCTCAAATATTACAAGCGAGGAGAGTAGGGAAGAAGGCCTTTTGCAGTGACGGTAAGGTCTTTGTGGACTGGCACCCTACTAAATAGAGGTGCATGCCACATGGCCTATGAGGCAACACCACATCAAGACATCACTCTTAGAGGGACAGTTTGGAATTGCAAGGGGGCACAGTGCACATGGCCACACCGCTTGGAGGAACTACTAGATGTGCATGACTTCATCTGTATCACAAAGACACATGAGAGCCCTGATAAAGGTTTACCACTTTCACGTCTACCACTAGAAAGGGCACTTCACACAGTTTTGGTGGTGTGGTGATCCTATTCAGATTTGGCACCCATACATGGATTCAGATTCTAAGAGATGAGGAAGCACGATATATGTGGGTTTGCATCAAGTTGACGAGGTGAGAGATGGATATATATAGCCATATGCTATTTTCCCCCAAGGAATTCATCATATGCAATGCACTCAAGGACAAGCAATGATTAGTGGGAGGACTTTGACTCAAAGAACCCACTCATATTACCCACCCACTATACAAGAGGATTTTATGGCAAGAACTTCAACCGATTCTGCACACCTACTCTATGGTGCCCACCTCCTCGGACTAGGCTCTCGACATCGTCTCGTTATCTATAACGGGATGGGTCAGTGGCCTACCTCGGTGGAGACGAAATTCTTGTTCTGTTGTGCTCGAGGTGGATTCTTTTTTTGAGTGCACTATGCACTATGTGCTACTTTGCACACTCAATAATTCGACAGAAGATAAATTAGACAGATCAATAGTTCACAAGGTAAATAAGTCACATAAGTCGCGGCAAAAGTAGACTACAAGCTCACAAAAGCATCTCTCCATTAATGGCAGCATGGAAGTGTACAAAAAGACGATTTAAATGGACAAATAATCACTTCACTCACTTCTCTGTGACAAAGAAGTGACTAACTCTCAGTTACAACAAACTGGCTTTCAAATGCTAAGGCTTCTACGAAATTCTTGTTCTGTTGTGCTCGAGGTGGGTTCTTTTTCTGAGTGCAATATGCACTATGTGCCGCTTTGCACACTCAGTAATCTGACAGAAGACAAATTAGACAGATCAATAGTTCACAAGGTAAATAAGTCACATGAGTCGCGGCAAAAGTAGACTACAAGCTCACAGAAGCATCTCTCCATTAATGGAAGCATGGAAGTGTACAAAAAGATGATTTAAATGGACAAATAATCACTTCACTCACTTCTCTATGACAGAGAAGTGACTAACTCTCAGTTACAACAAACTGGCCCTCAAATGCTAAGGCTTCTCAGAGTACTGGCTCTCAAATGCTAAGTCTTCTCAAAGTACTGGAGTATACTAGCCTCTTCGAGCACTCAGACTAGTGACTTACTCTGCTTGTCCTCGGCGACAAGACCGGAGCCTCTTGTCCACTGCCTCTTGTCCACTGAGCGGCTCCACAAAGGTTAGATGTCCTTTCCCAGTACCTTTACTTGTTTATGTCTTCTATCTCTCCTGTATCGTATATCCTCCTATTCTCTCTTGTCCAAGTGTATCCAAAGGGGTTCTTTATATAGGCTTCTATCACGAGCGGTTACTCCACCACTCCTTTACTCCTCCACTCCTTCCACTTTTCTGGTACTCTGACAAGTCAGGCTCTCTGCAACCTGCCAAGACCACTATGTCACCTTCCAAGTTCTGCTAAGCCGCCCACTCTCTAACTCTTTGCTTTCCGCTTCATTCTCTCGTAAGATTCAAAGGACGAACTGAGAGATAGGTCCCACCATCAGTAAAAAGACCAATTTGCCAATTCGTCTTCCAAGCTGAATTTTAAAAAAGACCTGTCTAGTTTGTAAGTGGACGAATGTTAGAAAGACCAATTTTGTAAAAAGACCAATTGCTGGAATGACTTCTTCTTTATACTAAATGCTGGTTCCAAGACTAGACTCCTTCATTTTCAGCTATACAGGTTTCCCGCCACTACTTCACTCCCCGTCTCGGAGAGTGCTGCAATTTGGAGTGCTTCCATAATGTGCAGTGATGCTGCTTCTTCTTTTTTTTTTTTTTTTTTTCTTTTAATGGTTGAAAAGTACATATTCAATGTTATCAAGAACAACAATAAATGATGAAAAATCAAACTGATTACAAGTTCGCCTTATAGGCTGTCCATGTCTATATACAAAATATGACCAATACATTATCAACCAAAATCATCACTATCCATCTAAGTAGTAAAGAACAACTGATGCTTCTTCTAAATGGTAAAGAACTATTGATGCTCTGGCGAAGTCCTAGGTGGGAGGTAGGAAGGCTGCACTGATGATGGCTGCCCTGAAGAAGATGGCTGCTCCAAGAAGACTTATGCAGCCATAACATGCAAAGCATGTGCCTTCTCGTACTTGCCTCTGTAGCTTTGGATCTATGCTTTCAAATCTTTATTTTCCTTCCTCAATTCTTCACATAGCTTCTTCTGCAGTTGCTCCTCATCTTGTTTATGTGCTTCTTCTAAATGGTCCATACGGTCTCGAAGTTCTTGATTGTACCTGATAAGAGAAGTCAGCAAGATGTGCATTGTAGTGGCATTAGTGTGGTGTCGGTGTAAGGCTGCTATCTGCGAGTCCACGGAAGAGCTTTCTTCTTCACATAATTCTAATTCTAGCATGTGCTCCAGCGTATCAGCCACAGCACTAAAAGGTGCCGAAGAAGCGTGTATGGAAGGGATATTATGTGCGGGTGTTGGTTGGAGAGAGGAGATGATGGGTGTTGGTTGGAGAGAGGAGATGATGGTGGGTGGATTATATGGATTAGGGATTGGGGGAGGAGGAGGAGGTGGTGATGTAAGAGGTGGTGTGGGAGTGACAGGGTGATTGGGAATGGTGGGTGGAAAAGATAGATGTGGTGGAGAGCAGTTAGGTGAAGGGAGTGATGGAGATGTGGGGTTTCCTACGGATTCACACACACGATGTGTAGGTTGTGTAGGTGGTGTCGTGGCGCTTGTGGTCATTGGAGTATGTGAAGGTACAGTGGAGGTAGCGGGGTGAGATGGTATGGGTGTGACTATGGATGCAGTGGATGGAATGGGTGTGACAACGGATGGAGTGGGTGGGCTAGTGGTAGGAGGGTCTGAATGAGAGTCTGGGGTGGATCTTGTGTTTTTTAGGAAGTGGGTGAAGGGAAAGGTAGTTTCTTACCGCTTTTAAGCCTTGCATACCCCTGCTCTGATAGAGGAAGGCTGTCAAGAGAAGCCCTCGAATCTGCCACTATTTTGGCCCTCATTTTGCTGAATGGCTCAAGCTTTGATCTAAGTGCATAACTTGACCTTTTGGATTGCCCTTCACTAGGTGGATTTGCTGGATTGGGTGATGGTAGGGAGGTTATATTCGGATGTAATGCGGGTAGAGTTCGCAGCCATGTGAATATGCTTGGTGAAAAAACATGGAAAGTAGATGCCCCCCTATTGGATGCTGCTACAAAACGTTTCCTCTTGTCTATGACTGAATGCCAAAGTAGCTGATGGTAAGGAAAAGGCTTGGAATAAAGCATGCACATCAGCCCATCGCACATAAATAAATTGGTAAAGGTAAGCTTGCCTTTCATACTTCTGAGAAGGAAATAGAATTTGAATGCATGAAGGAGGGTGGCTGTGGCATAAGCTACTGGTTTCTCATCAAAAGCAGCCTTGCATTTAGTGAGTAACTCCCCTTCAGGTATTCCAGAGTAGGTGGATGCAAGTGCAGGGAGAGAAGGAGTGTGAGCTCCCATAGCTAGTTCAATGATTCTAAGAGAAAGCTTACCATCTGGAAATCGAGGGAAATGCTTGAAGAAGTCTATCACCGCCATGTGGTCGGGCTGGTTTGAGAGAGGTACCTTTGAAAATTCGTGGAGGCCCATAGTAGTCAATTGTTCAGGAGAGTACAGATGGGAAAGCCTTTCTCGTGCAGCTGGAAGATCTGAGTGTGCCTGAATGAATAATCCTTTGTCAGCACATTGACTATCGATGGAGTTGTGTGAGAAATCGTTGGTCCTTTGTGAAGCCGATATAGATTGGAGGGATTCGGAGGGCACAAATTCAGACCCTTGGTTGTCACTGGAACCTTCATCTTCATCCGTCTCCCAACATTCATCTTCCCTGTACTTGTGGGAGTTGTGAGGTAGCAATATTTGAGTCCCCCCATCTTGGCCTGCCACTTTCTGCATTGGTACTATGGGAAGTGTGGTATCTGCCATAGTTTTATATGTATTAATGATAGTCCTGCTGGTCTGCCTCAAGGTCAGCTCACAGTTCAGCTCACCGATTTCTAACAGCTGGTCTTCCTCAAGGTTAGCTCACAGTTCAGCTCACAGATTTCTAGCAGGCAATATCCAGTATATCTTCGATTTTTGCCCCTCCCTGTTTGTAGTGTTTCAAATAGGATCTATTTGCGAATTACGATGAACATCAGTATGGCATGCACCTCGCTTTTCTTACTTCAGCAGTTTTTTGGCACCAATCGGTACAGCCCCGTGAGGTCTTCAGTGTAGCTGCCAATTGATCATACATCAGTTGATTATTATGCACCAGCAGTATGATCAGCTGATTAGTATGCACCAGACAAGATACTGTAGTTAGACGTGTTTTTGCTGTACTTAGACAAGCGCAAGCAGAGCATATAACAAGAGGTTCAGGTGTCACTTTTTCCTTAGTCAATTCTCACAAAAGTATCTGTTGAAGAAGTTTAGTTTCCTTCATTTGCAAGCGTCAAATTTTGCAATGAATTGCACTTGGCAATTTTAGCACAACGAGGACTTAATGAACCACACTGACTTGGGTTCGAGCTGACCTGTGGAAGACGTCCAAGAAGCTATGTGGAATTGCATCGATGGTTGTGCACTTTTGTGGTCGCGGTGGGATGACTGAGCTTTATATGTGTAATCACCTGGATCTGCAAATATGTAAGTGTGTCGTTGTCTTTTAGAAAGAGGCGAGTCTTTTAGAAAGAGGGGAGTGTAGATATGGTTGATGTCGCTTATGATGGGTTTGGAATTATGGAGTAAGTGTGTGTAGAAAGACCAAGGGCATGCTTTGTCAACAGCGACGAATGAAGCTACTCCTCGAAAAAGACGAATGAAGCTGGTCTTCGAAAAAGACCAAGAAGAGCACGGAACGGACCAGCAGAACAACTAAAAAAGACTAATCCGGAACGAAGCTCAAGAATATTTGAACGATGGACCAAAAGACCAATTGAAAGGAAGAAGATGCGTGCACCAATGGGCCAAGCAAAAAGACCAATGCAAAAAAGACTAATGAAAATGACCAATGAAAAAAGACCAAATTAAAAAGGCCACCTTAAGAAGACTAATTGAAAAAAGACCAACTTAAAAAGACCAATTGAAAAAGACCAACTTAAAAATACCAATTGAAAAAAGACCAACTTAAAAAGACGAATTGAAAAAAGACCAACTTAAAAAGACCAATTGAAAAAGGACCAACGTAAAAAAACCAATTGGAAAAAGACCAACTTAAAAAAACTGATTGAAAAAAAGACCAACTTAAAAAGACTAATTGAAAAAAGACCAATTGAAAAAGACCAACTTAAAAAGACCAATTGAAAAAAGACAAACTTAAAAAGACCAATGGAAAAAAGACCAACTTAAAAAGACCAATGTAAAAAGACCAATGGAAAAAAAGACCAACTAAAAAAAGACCAACGTAAAAAGACCAACGTAAAAAGACCAATGGAAAAAAGACCAACTTAAAAAAACCAACGTAAAAAGACCAACGTAAAAAAACCAACGTAAAAAGACCAACGTAAAAAGACCAATGGAAAAAAGACCAATGGAAAAAAGACCAACTTAAAAAGACCAACGTAAAAAGACCTACTGAAAAAAGACCAACTTAAAAAAACTAATGAAAAAAAGACCAACTTAAAAAGACCAGGTGAAAAAGGACTAACTTAAAAAGACCAACTAAAAAGGACCAACGTAAAAAGACCAATGAAAAGAAGAACAACTTAAAAACGCCAGCGTAAAAAGACCAACGTAAAAAGACCAATGGAAAAAAGACCAACTTAAAAAGACCAATTGAAAAAAGACCAACTTAAAAAGACTAATGAAAAAAAGACCAACTTAAAAATACCAAGTGAAAAAGGACTAACTTAAAAAGACCAACGTAAAAAGACCAATGGAAAGAAGACCAACTTAAAAAAACCAACGTAAAAAGACCAATGGAAAAAAGACCAACTTAAAAAGACCAATGGAAAAAAGACCAAATTAAAAAGACCAACGTAAAAAGACCAATGGAAAAAAGACCAGCTTAAAAAGACCAATTGAAAAAAAGACCAAGAGTAGAAAAAGACCAAAGATCAAGAAAAGACCAAAATAAAAAGGCCGAAGGAAATAACTAAGAAAAAGACCAGGACTGGAAAAAAGACCCATTATATTTACAATTTATTCATCTCGATTTTACAGTAGATAGGATTTAACTCTAGAGGCATTTACGAGTAGAAGAAGCGTTCCTGGTAGAGTTGCTAATTGGACAGCTCCTTGAGGGAGGAGTCTCACCACCTTGTAAGGCCCCTTCCAACTCGTGAAGAGTTTTTTCTCCTTCTTGTTGGCCAGACTTGGATGATATAACAGCACCAATGATTGTTCCTTAATTTGTCTTTCCCAGAGGTGACGATCATGGTAGGCTTTCCTTCTTAACTGATGCTTGCTTATGTGTTCTTGCGCCCTTTCCCTGAGTTCTTCCACTAAGTGTGCTCTGGCATATTGAGCTTGCTTGATCCAATGTTGAACCTTGCATGTCCCCACCCTAGAAGATCCTTCAATGAATTCGAATGGAGCTATAGCCTCAATGCCATACAAAAGCTGAAAAGGAGTATGCCCGGTTGTAGCTTTGTAGGCGGTTCCACAAGCCCAAAGTACTCCTAAGTATGCTACCTCCCATGTAGTAGGTTGTTGGTGGCACATTTTTTTCAGTAGGGAAGTTAGCACTTTGTTTGTGCTTTCAGCTTGACCATTAGCTCTAGGGTAGTATGTGTAGGTGGTGAAGTGAAGAATGCACTACTCCTGGAGAACATTTAAACACATGAGCACATTAAATCACATTACCATGATAGACACATATCCCTAAGCCTCCATATCATTACTGGAAACTACACTTAGAAGAAAGGGACACAGCAGCAGCAAGCACGGAGCAGAATAGAGCACGAGACCACACTAACTAGAAAGCCAAATGTAACACAATGCCAAATACCACTCATTAGCTAATCATACCACAGCTAAGCATACTACTTATCATTCAAACACGCAGCAGACAATTGAATACAACCTCCAAGTATTCTCACATAAGTGGCATTAGCAAATAACATAAGCAGCATAAGTAAATAACATGAGCAGGACTCAACCATCTACTAGCTCTAAGCCCGCTCTCATTCTCAGCTATATTCTCCTGTAGTGTGCACTACATGCTCTATCTCCTATCGTATATCATATGTTTCTCTCTTGAGGTTTATTCTACAAAGGGGAAACCTCAAGAGAGAAACATATGATATACGATAGGAGATAGAGCATGTAGTGCACACTACAGGAGAATATAGCTAAGAGTGAGAGCGGGCTCAAAGTCCGTAGAGAGTAGAGTCCTGCTCATGTTATTTCCTTATGCTGCTTATATTATTTGCTGATGTTATTTATGTGAGAACACTTGGAGTTGCATTCTCTTGTTCCTTACTTGGTATGATCAGCTCTGATATGATTAATGGTATGTTCATTTGTGGTATGATTACCTAATGGTTGGTATTTAGATCGTGTTATATTTGACTTCCTAGTTAGTGTTGTCTTGTGCTCTATTATGTTGCAACTTGCATGTTTGCTGCTGTTGTGATTCTACTATAGTTTCTAGTGACGATATGGAGGCTTGGTGATACGTGTCTATTATGCTTTAATGTATTCATGTGCTTACATATGCTCCAGGAGTAGTGCATTTTGCATTCCCTGCACCCACACACTTCACTTCACCACCTACAGGTGAAAATTTGGCACGCAAGGTGGGACAGGGCTTCTGGAGATTTCCTTTTCCTTGAGAAATAACTTAGAATTGAGTGCCCTTTTTCTTGAGAAATCACTTAGGGTTGAGTGCCTAGGGCCACCTCTCCTCCTCATCCTCCTTCTTAATTTCTTGGGCGACTACTCCTCCTCCCCCTTCCTAACTTCTTGGGCGACTACTCCTAATCCTCCTTAAAGGCTTCTTGGGCGCCTACTCCTCCTCCCCCCACTTGAGCAACCTCTTCTTGGGCGAAGACTCCTCCGGGGCGACCTCTTCATCGGGGCGACTTCCTCTTTCAGATGGTCCATGACCCACACCAGAGCTAGCAAAGAGAAGCAGTTAAGCCCTAAGAAGACACCAATCAAAAGTTACCACAGAAGAAGGTCAGACCCTTACCTAACACCCATCAAAAGTCTATCTGCCTCAAGCCTAGCTTCTAGAATAGAAGGGTTAGAGGACAAGGCTAAAACTGAAAAGACTTTACCTCAAAACAATCTTCTTGATAAGGTTATGGCTTAGGAACTTTCCACTCTTCTGTCAAGGATAAATATTAGATTTTCTTCATTTCATGGCGGTGCTAATGAAGATCATGAAGATCATGTACGAAGATTTCTTTCAATTTGTAAGAGCATGGGCTTACAGCAACGACAGGATGCCTTCCTTGCTCTTTTTCCATCAACTCTTGAAGGATTGGCGGACAAATGGTTCAGCCAGTACGCGGAAAACCATTTCCAAACTTGGGAAGCATTGAGGACCAAATTCACAGAAGCATTTCGGCCAGGTAACTCTACAAAAAGAACGTTAGATGAACTCTAGAATTTAATCTTGCATATGGGAGAATCATTTTCAGAACTTATGACGCGGGCGAGGTCACTCGTTGCAAGATTGCCAGAACCACCAGGGGATTTCCTTGTTAAGAAGTGGGTGGAGAAGGCCTTGCCGAAATCCACACAGCAGAAGCTGAGAGAGCTGTTGAGACCAGATGCCACTTTGAGAGAATTTGAAGAAGCTTCCACAAGGATCGAGGCTGCACGAGTTCATTTTGGAGCACATCCGGGAAAGACTTTCCCCCAAGATGAAGACATGGTGACAGCCTTGAGGAAGGAACTAGAGACCTTAAAGCTTCAAAGAAATCGAGAAGAAGACAAGGGCACTTCAGAAGGTCTCGCTCACAAGAGCTCGAAGAACTCAAAACATTAAGGGAGGTAAGAACTGGACTATGGTGTTCTCTCTGTAGTACCCAAGGACACACATCACAAGAATGTCCAAGGAGGCTAACATGCCAGTTTTGTGGCAAGGGTGGCCATGAGGCCAAGGATTGTTAATTTTTGAAGGGTCTTGGAAATCAAACTATGATGCCAGGACAACCTCCGGAAGCTCAATGGGTAGGAGTGGCTCAGTCCTCCTTGATAGGGCAACCACCCTTACCATCCACTACAACACCTCCTGTAACAACTTTTTACACCAATCAAGGACCTCAACGGCAAGAAGGTAGGCCTCGTCCAAACCGACCACCTAGGCCTATAATCTGTTACAGATGTGGGGAGTATGGACACTTCCAAAGTAAATGCTCACTTCCTGAGGATGCCCAACCATGCAAAAACTGTCCTGAGACACGAGATCATTACACGAAGGATTGCCCAAAGTCAATGCCGTCTACAAGCACACCAGGTAACTCTTGCCCCCTACATATGATCACAGTATCTAATGATGAGGGCAACGTAGACTCTCTAAGTGCCCGAGTAGTTCAACTTGAGGAACTTCCTGGAGTAATGACTAGGGCGCCAAAGCAGAAGGCCCAAAGAAGCAACAGATTCAACAAGGGACAAGGGAAAAAGGACCATGGAGCATGAACCTTCTCAGGAAGCCAAACACAACCAAGACAAGGAGAAAATCTCACTGGGAAGAGTAGAAAGAAATGAAGACACTCTTGAGCAGGTTGTTGACAAAGCTTATGCAGTATCTAAGGAGGATCTAAGGCACTTTCAGAATGGATCTACTTCAAAGAACAATCAAGAAGGCTTTCTCACTGTAGTTCAAGTCTTGCAGAGCACCTACCAACAGGTATCTTTATATAACTTGTTAGCTATGAGTCCTAGATTCAGAGGAGCAGTAATGGCTACCATAAATGGGTTAGACCCTGGCACCATATTAAGTGGAGGGCAAGGCTTCACTTCTCTAATTTCCCAACAAATACCTATACCCTCAACTTATAGCTCATAACCATCTAGGATGGCACCTCTTACCGATTACAAGAGCCCTAGACTAATTGTAAGTATCAAGGGAACTCCCTTGGTAGGAGTTATAATTGATGGAGGATCTCGTATTAATCTGATGCCTGAGTACACAATGACATTCCTAATTCTAAAACCAACTAAGGATGCTCATTTTGCAGTTCATTGGCAGACCAAAGCAAGGTAAGCCCACTAGGCATAGTGGAAAGGGTTGAAGTCGTCATCCATAAGCTAAAATTTGTGTTGGATTTTGTGGTAATAACACTCCCATAGGTGAAGGGAGGATTCCCTCTTTTGATAGGAAGGCCATGGCTATGCCACAGTAAAGCAGTGCATGACTGGGGTAGTGACACCTTATGGGTGGCCGGACCAGACAAGGTGATGAGACAGCTTCATATGGAAGGAGGAACAGATGAAGCCCTAGGTACTTCTCAAGTTGTTCTACATCCAGAGCAAACTGCAGAGGAAGACAAGGAAGCTAACAATGGAGAAGAGGAACAACAAACTATACAAGAAGGAGCAAACATTTGGGCCACACCTCCTCCACCATGGGTTCTGGAAAATCAAGAAATATCAGGACAAGAAAGGGCGCCTTCACCTCCCTGGGCATCTCCACCTCCTAATCCAAATTGGGCGCCTGCTCCACCTCCAAACAATTGGGCGACTCCACCTCCACCTCCAAACAATTGGGCGACGCCACCTCCTATTTGGGCGCCTAATCCACCTACAAACAATTGGGCGACTCCACCTCCTAGTCCAAGCTGGGCACCTCCGCCTCGAAGTAGCTGGGTCACTCTAGAGGCTTGGGCTCCATACTCTGCTCAAGGACCCCCACATTGGGCACCTGAATAGGAAGCTTATCCTCCATCTTGGGCTACCCCTACAATTGGTTGGGCGGCCCAATGGGCATCTCGTAAGTCTCACACAGAGCCAATTAAGCCAAAATCACTTGACATTAAGGAAGAAGTTGATATAGGAGAGGAATTATCTAATGAAGATCTAGGCGACATAATGGACTGGATTGAGGAAACTAATAATGTCTCATGCTTTACCATAGCAGTCAAGGAGAAAGAAGTAGAAGATCCTACTGTGGAGTCTGTGGTATTAGGAGAACCAGCTAAGGACGAGGAAGAGGCAATCTTGGAGCCAGTTAAAGAAGTCAACTTAGGGGAAGAAGAAAATCCACAAAATCTTCTACTGGTAAGTTGGTTGTGGGACCACCCTCTTCTTCTCACAGAGGTAATAACATTCATGAATAATTTTAAAGATGTATTTGCATGGAGTTACAAGGATTTGACAGGAATACCAAAAGAGCTGGGAATACACACTATTCCTCTAGTGGCAGAAGCTCGGCCAATTAGAGGAAAAATGTATAGGTTAAAATCCCAAATATGCATAAGAAGTCAAGAAGGAAATCCAGAAAATGGAGGAAGGAGGTATTATAGTCCCTGTGGAACATTCAGAATGATTGTCCTCTATGGTCATAGCACCTAAGAAGCAACCTAATAAAATCAAGGTTTGTGTGGATTTCCGAGCATTGAATAAGGTAACCATCCCTGACGGGTTTCCCACTCCCTTTTCTGAACAAGTGATTGAAGATGTGGAAGGACATGTGGTGTACAGTTTCATGGATGGTTTCAGTGGGTATAATCAACTGGAAATCCATCCTGAAGATCAACCAAAAACAGCCTTTGTAATTCCTTGGGGAACCTATATCTACACCAAAATGGCTTTCGGCCTTAGAAATGCACCAGCCACTTTTAATAGGACAGTATATCTTATCTTCAACAAGCTTCTCCTAAAATTCTTTAAGAATTTTCATGGATGACTTTTCAGCCTTCTCTGGAGCAGCCTGCACCAGTGCAGTAGAGAATGTGCCAGAACATTTGAAGCAATTAGAACAAGTATTCCAGTGTTGCAGAGAGACAGGTTTGAAACTTAACCCTAACAAATGTCATTTTCTGGTAACCCAAGGTACCTTCTCTGCAAAAGGGATGACCCCAGATCCAGATAAGGTAATGTCAATTCTTAAGCTTCCAAGACCTATAAATGCTAAAGAGGTCCAGAGCTTCCTAGGGCACACAGGATATCACCGCAAGTTTATACGCATGTATGCAGAAGAAGCACGACCACTTTCACGACTTACGAGTAAAAGTTTTCCTTTCCAATGGTTTGAAGAAGAAGAATCAGCATTCACTTATCTAAAACAAAGGTTGGAATCTGCACCTATACTCGTCTCACCAGATTGGTCTAAGACATTCCACGTGCATGTAGATGCAAGTTTGTATGCAGTAGGAGCTATACTAACTCAACCAAGCGAAGTACACACCCATTCATTACGGGAGTAGGCTCCTCTCAAAAGCCGAGAAGAACTATAGCACCACAGAAAGAGAAGCATTTGCTATTGTATTTGCCCTCAAGAAATTCAGGCACTATTTACTAAGCACTACATTCACAGTGATTACGGATCATCAAGCTTTGAAATATTTGTTGAATAAGCCACAAGTTGCAGGAAGAGTATGGAGATGGTTGCTTCTCTTCCAAGAATTCGAATTTGAAATTGTACAGAGAAGCAGTAGGCAACACATCTTGTAGACCACCTCTCTCGCATCAAGCATCCAAGGCAAGCAACAAGGGGAGTAGAAGATGATTTCCTACATGGTATGATGATTTAACTCTCCTTCTAAGAAAAGGCCAATTTCGTACTGGGTCTACTCCATTGGAAAGGCGTAGACTTCTCCTAAAAAGTAAGAATTTCATGATGGCAAAAGATACCCTCTATAAGGTTGGTCCTGATGGGATGTACAGAGGGAAAGTCTAGTGGTCATTTCCCTCGGCATATCACTGCACTGAGGATACTCCAAAGTGGCCTATGGTGGCCATATCTCTTCAGAGATGCCACTAAATTTGCCAAGGCATGTGATGTTTGTCAACGATGTGCGCCCAAACCAACACGACAAAGGAACCAACCTCTTAATCTCTCTGTAGCTTGGCAACCCTTTGAGCATTGGGGAATAGACTTTGTCGGCTCTATTTTCCCAGTAGCACAAGGTTCAGGTGCAAAGTATCTTTTAGTATCAACAGATTATGCCACTAAGTGGGCTGAAGTCATAGCTAGTAAGGAGTGTACTGCTGAAAACGGTAGCCAACTTCTTGTATAATTACATCTTTTGCAGATATGGATGCCCAATAGAGGTCACAACAGATCAAGGATCCAATTTCGTCAACAAGGTGCTGACTTTGATTTTTGAAAAGTATCAAATATTCCATAAGAAGTCCTGTGCATACTACCCAAGGGCAAATGGGCAAGCAGAAAGCACAAATAAGGTCCTCATGCTCTTACTAAGAAAAACATGCTTACAGTTTCCTAATACATGGAGCCAGGCATATCTTGGAACCTTGTGGGCCTACAGAACTTCTTTCAAAGCCACAAAAGGACATACTCCATTTGAGTTAGTGTATGGAATACAAGCCATTGCTCCTTTTGAGTTCTTGCATGGCTCCAACCGCGTGGGAACTAATCGAATTCCTGGATTTACTAGCGCTCTCTCAGCCAACATTGTGAGGCTACAACTTCTTGAAGAAAAGAGAAAGATAGGCAATGATACTCTATTGACAGTACAGGAAAAAAGAAAACAGGATCATGATGCACACCTCTGGAAATCAAAAATTAAGGAAGGGAACTTAGTTTTGATGTACCATCCGCGACTATTTGAGAAGAAGGCTAAGAAGAAGTTGATGCCCAGATGGAACAGACCTTTTAGGGTCATACGCACACTTCCAAAAGGGGCAGTACAAATCTCCACATTGACGGGCACAATACTTCCCTTAGTCAATGAATCTAAGCTAAAATCCTATGTGGAAAGATAGGAAGAAGAAAATTTGCCCTTGTATATAATGTATATACCTTTATGTTGTTCCCTTTAGTTTATGTCATTCCCTTATTTAGATATTGGATTTTCTCATCGATCTTTTTCACATAACTCATTTATCCACTGTCATTTTCCTCTCATAGGCTCTCTTATCACAGATATTCTCTTTCCTTTTCCTTCTAATGCCACCTCTCTAGGCCAAGAATGGCAATGGATTCTCGGACCACCTACCTGGGCGACCCTCCTCCCTTTCAACCACTTGGGCGAGCCTCCTCCCAATCACTTCTATGGCCACTTGGGCGACCCTCCTCCTTTTCAACCTCTTATCAAGAATTGGGCGACCCTCCTCCTTTTCAACCTCTTATCAGAATTGGGCAACCCTCCTCCCTTTCAATCATTTGGGAGACCCTCCAAATTACCTTGAATAAGGGGACCACTCCTCCTAGTGGCCAATTGGGCGACCCTCCTCCCACACAAATCTAGGCGACCCCTCATCCTCCCACTTTACTCATTTGGGCGACCCTCCCCCAAATTAGCTTGACTAAGGCGACCACTCCTCCTAGTGGCCAATTGGGCGACCCTCCTTTCACTCAACCTCTATGGGACTTGGGCGACCCTTCTCCCTCTCACCTTCAATAAGCAACATAGGCGACTCTCCTCCATATCAACTTCAATGTGAAACTAGGCGACTCTCCTCCATATCAACTTCAATGTGAAACTAGGCGACTCTCCTCCATATCAACTTCAATGTGAAACTAGGCGACTCTCCTCCATATCAACTTCAATGAGAAACCTGGCGACTCTCCTCCATATCAACTTCAATGTGAAACTTGGCGACTCTCGTCCCTATCAACCTCAATGGCCACCCTCCTCCCTCTCATCCTCAATGTGTCAACATGGGCGACCCTCCTCCCTCTCAACTTCCCTCAATGTCCCAACTTGGGGGACCCTCCTCCCTCTTACCCTCCATGGCCAACTTGGGCGACCCATCCTCCTTGGCGACCTACTTCCCAACTCCCATTGGGCAACCCTCCTTGGCGACCTACTTCCCAACTCCCATTGGGCAACCCGCCTCCCTCTCATCTTCATGGCCATTCTATGGGCGACCCTACCACCTCCCCTCCTCCTCCTCCTTGGGTTTTAGTTGAAACACCTCATCTCCTCCTCATTCTAGCCTCCTTACGAATCTCAATGACGACCCCTCTTGCCTCACTTCAAGCATTGGCTACCCCACCTCTCCAACTTCACCGACTCTTTGCCTTGCCTTCAATGCTCAACTCCTCCACCCCCTCATCTAGGCAACTTCTCCATCTCCCCACTCCATTAATCTTCAGAATTGGCCTCTCATTTATACGTTCATAAATTTGGGCGACCCTTCCTCCCAACTTCCCCAATAGGGCGACCCTCCTCCTAACTCTCACCTTAGGCGACCCCAATAGGGCGACCCTCCTCCTAACTCTCACCTTAGGCGACCCCTCCCGCCTGTCCTTGTGATTTCCATCCCTGGGGAAATCTCCTTAAAATTGGACTTAAGCATATGTGGTAAGCTTCAAAACTCATTTACTTTAGAAGAACTGAAGAATATGGGTTTACTCACAATCTCGAATGTCAAGCTCCCCTCACTTAGTGACCCTCAGACTTGTGGTATGGAGATCTTAACACTATTCAAGTCCTTCCCGTCCCTTTCTGGAGGAAGAATCACTAAAGACAAGCTCGCTCTTATGTTGGGAACCCAAGGGATTCCAGAATCTAAGAAGGCAGGAAGCTTAAAGAGTTGGCCATTCCAGATATATTGCAGGCATGCACGACTAGTTTCTCCACTCCGAATTGTAGTCAGGTAATGATGCAGAGGCTCCTATTATTCAAGGCATTTTTCCTCTTGAAGGACAATTTACATTTCACCGATGTGAAAATATGTGAACCTCTTCTTTGCTTCGCTCAAGCAAAGCCCTACCCATATCACAAAATCCTACTTCAAACGCTAGCAGAACGAAAGAAAAGATATGGGCAGCAGGTAGGCAAAAGGGCTCTTACCTTCAAAGTGGTAGGAGGACACATGATGCTGTATATATATAGGTACTTTGCAGCCCTCCATTCAAAAGACGTGTCGCGCCCGACATCATCGAAACATCCACAGGCAGCGCACCCCCGGAAGAAACGAAGAGCAAAGATTCAAAAGGGTTCCAGAGAGCTCCTCAACACGCTTCCAGTCGACCAGCAAGGATATGCTAGAGCATCAAAGAAGGTACGCACATCAGCCAACACCCCCTTTCTGCCTATCAAACTAGTACCTACTTCATCCAGAAAAGCTTCTTCTTCTGTTCAATCCCCTCCACCCTCACAAACCCCACACACTTCAGACGCACCTACTACACCCATTGCCCCACCTCATTCCACCCCCACTCCACCTCCCGCTTCAACCATGTCCACTCCCATTACCATTGATCCACGCATAGACCCAATTCATCTCCAATTTCCATCATGTCCCACACCACCACCTTCCCCTCCACAACCCGCACCACCCCACTCCCCATCTCCCCAGCCACCATCTCATCCCCCTTCGCCACTCCCACCAACATCGACACCTATTCCCCCAAGTCATACACCCCTCCCACATACGCAACCTCAAACCTCCATTCAACCACCCCCGTTCGAAATACTACCCTTTCCACCACCATTCCGGTTCTCTCCTTCCCACCATAACCCCGCTACAGACTTACCTCCACACCCATTTCTTGATGCATCTAGTGCAGAACAGCTATCCATGAATGAGAGGTACAAGAAACATATCTGGCCCCTAGTTCCCAATCACTTACAGGATATGTGCCAAATGGATGTTGCAAAAAACAGATTTTCTGAGATTTCTAACAAAATTATGGAAGACAGGCAGACATGTATGAATTTAGAGCATCGGCTACGCCATTATACTCACATGTTGAGTGAAGAATTTCTCAGAGTAAGTCTAGTCAACAAGGAGATGTACATGCAGATTGCAGAATTGTCTACCCACTGCAAGGACGCACGTAGACTTGAAGACAAGGTAAAAAACTTGGAAGCATTTCTGCAGGATGAAGAAGAAAAGACTACAAGGCTGAAGGCTGAAAATAAAGAACTAAAATCAGCTAACAAGAACCTCTTGGCTGAAAATGCACTGCTGAAGAGGCAAAAAGATGCACTAAAATCCAAATTTAGTGCATTAAAAGCTTTGCTTACATCTTCGGACACGGAGGACCTCACCCCACCACCAGCTACAGGAGAAACCAACCAGGAAGTTACTACAAATGAAGACCAGCAGGACGACACTTCAGCTGTACATCAAAGGCCTGGGAAGAAGCCTGCATATGTGACTAGTCTCACTGTCATGTGGACAAGGATCATTATTTTTTGCTGTCCAGTTTTCTAGTATTTCATTTTTGCATAGTGTCATAGTTTACTGTTGCACCAGTTGTATAACTCTTCATGGATATTATTTTGTAGTGGAAGAACTCTGATTATTTTTGGAAGCTCATGATGTATTACTCCCATTCTCTCTGGAATTATCTCATGTAATCATTCCTATATCCTCTTGCAACACTTCAATTACTTATTTTTCACTTCTCTCCCTTCTCTCCGGGACGGAGAGACACTAGTGGCGGGCAACCTGTAGAATAAATTTTTTGATGGACAGAGTAAAGGATGGCACCAAGGACCAAATATCAAATTGGGCGCTAGACGTCCAAATTTTGGAATTGTGCGCCAGACGTCCAAAATTTGGAGTTGGACGTCAGACGTCCAAAATTTGGAGTTGGACGTCAGACGTCCAAAATTTGGAGTTGGACGTCAGACGTCCAAAATCTGGAGTTGGGCGTCAGAGGTCCAAAATCTGGAGTTTGCACCAAGACGTCCAGATGGTAGAGTTGGGCCACTGCATGCCCAAGGCATGAGTTGGGCGACTGCATGCCCAGACAAGCAGCCCTGACAAGGCGGCCAAGTGGGGCCAGCCACTCATCATTACACGACAAAGTCTAGTACTGGAGGCGACGGTGGCCAGGCTGACAAATGAAACCGCCTAATGCATTAACTTCCCATTACTCCCATGTAATAAACTTACCTAATGTACCGGTTCCTCTCTTCTCTCCTATAAAAAGGGGAAACCTCAAGAGAGGGACACAGACGACACATGAGACCCAGAGCATATAGTGCACACTACAGGAGAATATAGCTGAGAGTGAGAGCGGGCTCAAAGTCCGTAGAGAGTAGAGTCCTTCTCATGTTATTTGCTTATGCTGCTTATGTTATTTGCTGAGGTTATTTATGTGAGAACACTTGGAGTTGCATTCTGTTGTTCCTTACTTGGTATGATCAGCGGTGGTATGATTAATGGTATGCTCAGTTGTGGTATGATTAGCTAATGGTTGGTATTCAGATCGTGTTATATTTGACTTCCTAGTTAGTGTTGTCTTGTGCTCTATTATGTTGCATGTTTGCTGCTGTTGTGATTCTACTATAGTTTCTAGTGACGATATGGAGGCTTGGTGATACGTATCTATTATGCTTTAATGTATTCATGTGCTTACATATGCTCCAGGAGTAGTGCATTTTGCATTCCCTGCACCCACACACTTCACTTCACCACGTACACCCTTTTATAGGAGAGAGGTGAGGAACCGGTTACAATAGGAGAGTCTGTTACATGGGAGTAATGGGAAGTTAATGCACTAGGCGGTTTCATTTGTCAGCCTGGCCGCTAGTACCAGACTTTGTCGTGTAATGATGAGTGGCTGTCCCCCACTTGGCCACCTTGTCAGGTCTGCTTGTCTCGGCATGCCTTGGGCATGCAGTCACCCTACTCTACCATCTGGACATCTTGGTGCCCAATTCTAGATTTTGGACGTCTTGATGCCCCAACTCCAGATTTTGGACGTCTTGGCCCCCAACTCCAGATTTTGGACGTCTTGGCGCCCAACTCCAGATTTTGGACGTCTTGGCGCCCAATTTGATATTTGGTCCCTTGGTGCCATCCTTTACTCTATCCTTCAAAAATTTGTTCTACAAGTTGCCTGCCACTAGTGTCTCTCTGTCTCGGAGAGAAGGGAGAGAAGGGAAATATAAATAATTGAGGTGTTACAAGAGAATAAATGGAGTGATTACATCAGATAATTCCAGATAATTCCAGAGAGAAAGGGGAGTAATACATCATGAGCTTCGAAAAATAATTATGAGTTTTGCCAGTACAAAATAAAGTTCCCTGAAGAGTTATACAACTGGTGCAATCATAAAAACTATGACACTGTGCAGCAATAAAAGAAAATACTAGGAAACTAGACAAAAAAAAAATAATGATCTCCTGCCAAACGACCATGATACTAGTCACATGCAGGCTCCTTTCCCGGCCTTCGATGTTCAGCTGAAGTGTCCTGCTCGTCTTCATTTGGAGTAACTTCCTCATTTGTTTCTCCTGTTGTTGGTGGTGGGGTGAGGTCCTCCGTGTCAGAGGATGTGAGCATAGCTTTTAATGCACTAAATTTGGATTTTAGTGCATCCTTTTGCCTCTTTAGCAGTGCATTTTCAGCCAAGAGGTTCTTGTTAGCTGATCTAAGTTCTTTATTTTCAGCCTTCAGCCTTGTGGTCTTTTCTTCTTCATCGTGCAGAAAAGCTTCTAAGTTTTGTACCTTCTTCTCAAGTCGGTTGGCATCCTTGAAGTGGGTAGACAACTCGACAATCTGCATGTACATTTCCTTGTTGACGAGACTTACTCTAAGACATTCTTCACTCAACATGTGAGTATAATTGCGTAGCCGATTCTCTAAATTCATACAAGCCTGCCTGTCTTCCATAATTTTGTTAGAAATCTCAAAAAATCTGTTTTTTGCAACATCCATCTGGCACATATTTTATAAGTGATTGGGAATTAAGGGCCAGATATGTTTTTTGTACCTCTCATTCGTGGATAGCTGTTGTTGCTTTGCACTAGATGCATCAATAAATGAGTGTGGAGGTAAATCTGTAGCGGGGTTATGGAGGGAAGGAGAGAACCGAAATGGTGGTGGAAAGGGTAGTATTTCGAACGGGGGTGGTTGAATAGATTTTTGAGGTTGCGTAGGTGGGAGGGGTGTATTACTTGGGGGAATAGATGTCGATGATGGTGGGAGTGGCGAAGGGGGATGAGATGGTGGCCAAGGAGATGGGAGTGGGGTGGTGCGGGTTGTAGGGGGGAAGGTGGTGGTGTGGGACATGATGGAAATTGGAGATGAATTAGGTCTATGGGCGGATCAATGGTAATGGTAGTGGACATGGTGGAAGCGGGAGGGGGAGTGGGGGTGGAATGAGGTGGGGCAATGGGTGTAGTAGGTGCGTCTGAAGTGTGTGGGGTTTGTGAAGGTGTGGGGGATTGAACGGAAGAAGAAGCTTTTCTGGATGAAGTAGGTACTAGTTTGATAGGCGGAAAGGGGGTGTTGGCTGATGTGCGTACCTTTTTTGATGCTCTAGCATATCCTTGCTGGTCGATTGGGAGAGTGTCGAGGATCTCCCTGGAATCTTTTTGAATCTTCGCTCTTCGTTTCTTGCGAGGGTGCGCTGCATGTGGATGTTTCGACGATGCGTATCTTTTTTGATGCTCTAGCATATCCTTGCTGGTCGATTGGGAGAGTATCGAGGATCTCCCTGGAATCTTTTTGAATCTTCGCTCTTCGTTTCTTGCGAGGGTGCGCTGCATGTGGATGTTTCGATGATGTCGGGAACGACACGTCCTTTGAATGGAGGGCCGCAAAGTACCTATATATGTACAGCATAATGTGACCTCCTACCACTTTGAAAGTAAGAGCCCTTTTGCCTACCTGCTTCCCATATCTTTTCTTTCGTTCGGCGAGCGTATGAAGTAGAATTTTGTGATATGGGTAGGGTTTTGCTTGGGCGAAGCAAAGAAGAGGTTCACATATTTTCACATCGGTGAAATGTAAATTATCCTTCATGAGGAAGAATGCCTTGAATAATAGGAGCCTCTTCATCATTACCTGACTACAATTCGGAGTGGAGAAACTAGTCGTACATGCCTGCAATATATCGGGAACGGCCAACTCTGCATAACTGCCTGCCTTCTTTGATTCTGCAATCCCTTGTGTTCCCAACATAAGGGCTAGTTTGTCTTTCGTGATCCTTCCTCCAGAAAGGGATGGAAAAGACTTGAGAAGTGTTAAGATCTCCATACCACAAGTCTGAGGGTCACTAAGTGAGGGGAGAGCTTGGCATTTGCGATTGTGAGTAAACCCATATGCTTCAATTCTTCTAAAGTAAATGAGTTTTGAAGCTTACCACATATGCTTAAGTCCAATTTCAAGGAGATTTCTCCACTGATGGAAATGATGATCTCTGCGGTTGTGGCCACATTTGCCACATTTGCTGATGATGTAGCAGAGTCCTTGATGTGAGTACTTGCATGAGTATTTGCTGTTGGAGATGTGCTTTGATCCTGCTGAATTTCCTCATCAAGTGATTCTGACTCGAAAGGATTCTCCTCAGATACCACATAGAGTGAATCGCTAGAGTCCCCATTTGAACTAGATTGGCCATATGCACTCTTTGTGTCGGTTTTGAATTCTGAAAACGTTTCCTCAATTTCGACTCAAGATGAGGCCATGATAATTATAGTTTCCCGAGTGTGTATAAAGAAGAGATATTGAAGGTGAGGTAATATTATAATCAAACCTGGAGTAAAACTACGCATAGGTCTGGATAACGATCGAAGAGGCTGCTTGCATACTTTGTAGAGCTGGACAACCACTAGAAACGTTAATAGGCAAGGCTGTGGCTAGAACTCCAATCAGGTATCTGTTAGAGAATCAAAGTTGGTCGATTAGCATGGATGATAATTTAGGCATTTCCAGGGTGGCCTCCAGTGATCTAAACCCTTTGGTAGCCCGAATCGGTCGCCCTCAACAAAGATACTAACATGGATACCATCTCGTTGCAGGATGTGTTCCCTACAGGTACTGATTCCATGCGGTCTCAAACAGTACAGACATACGACAAGACTGATGAAAGTGCTAAAGAGGCTGCTTGTAGGGAGGTTTATGAGGGAGCAGGTGTACGTGGCGAAGTGATCGATAGCAATATTAGGATTAGTCCCGATTGGTCACTGATCCGAGAGGTTCGATCAAAATTGGAGCCTAGATTCTCCAGCTTCTCACGAGCAGAGTATTTGGTGGGGAGTCCTCAGTAGAGTTCTATTCGGGATATGAGACTGACGAGGTGCTTAGATTGCTCTTATCATATACCTGAGGGGCGGATGCTGAAATTGCCGTAGCAAGTACTCACGGTGAGTCTTGGTGATGCCGGGTTGGATTGCGTGCAAATCATAAAGGAGTCGAACTGCGGATGTAGACAGAGGAATTGATTTAACTATGGCGCGCTGTTGTCAGATGATTCAGCAGTCTAAAATTGTCCGGGTGTTGGATACGAATGGAGATGCGTGGTGGTCGCCTATCAGAAAGGGAGGGTAATTTGGTTTAATAAACTGAAGAGTGCTCGATGGAGTAGGCGGGTTCGCGCATGAGTTCTAGAGTATTGATTTTCCCGATGAAATAAGTGGGCGAAGGTCGCCTTAGGAATAATTTGAAGGGAAGTAGCCCTTAACAGGAGGTGGGTCTCCCTTAACAGTAGTAGGGGGGGGTCGCCGATTGTATAAATAGAGTGGGGTTGATTCAACAGGAGGGAAGGTCGCCCGATTTGGTCGCTGGGGGACAACCTGTCCGAGGGGAAGTCATCACTGTTTGGAGGTGGAGAGGTGTCTTATGATAAGTGGTAGTGAGAGAGTCCAGAGACCTTCGGTTAAGGGGCTGTTCTTTTGCCACATCCAAGAGACTTTTTGACGATTTTTCTGGCATGGTCGCTGACTCCACGTCCATTATGCCTAGTCATTTGTCACTACCTTTTTGCATTGGAAGTTGAGCACCCTTTTCCCCTTCTCGATAGACGGGTTCAGGCTTATTGTCCGCCTTGAGGCAGATACCGATGTTAGATTGATAGTTTGATAAAAGACCTTATATAAGTCGTTGGGTAATTGAGAGCTTTTTAAGGGTGCGAGAGGTTAGAATATGTTCACTTGGAGAATATATAATTGAGGCAAGGTATATTGCTTTTGTGTGGAATGAGTAAGAAGGGTGAGGATGGGTGCCTTAATTGGTACTAGATTAGAGGAGGAGTCGCCCTAGGTATGGATGAGGTGATGGTTTAAGAAGAGAGTAGAGGTGGAGTAGGTCGCCTAGGATGAGAGTAGGGATGGAGGAGGGTCGCCTAATTATGAGTAGAGGTTGGAGTAGGGTCGCCTAGCTTGGCCAAGAGAGTGGGAGGAGGGTCGCCCAAGTTGACCATAGAGGTTGAGTGGGAGGAGGGTCGCCCAAGTGGCCATAGAGGTTGAGAGGGAGGAGGGTCGCCCAAGTGACCATAGAGGTTGAGTGGGAGGAGGGTCGCCCTAGTGGCCATAGAGGTTGAGAGGGAGGAGGGTCACCCAAGTTGATCATAGAGGTTGAGTGGGAGGAGGGTCTCCCAAGTGGCCATAGAGGTTGAGAGGGAAGAGGGCCGCCCAAGTGGCCATATAGGTTGAGAGGGAGGAGGGTCTCCCAAGTTGGCCATAGAGGTTGAGTGGGAGGAGGGTCGCCCAAGTGGCAAATTGGAAGGATGAGGATCGCCCAGTTCAATGTGGGAGTTGGGAGGTAGGTCGCCAAGGAGGAGGGGTCGCCAAGGATGAGGAGGTAGGGTAGAGTGGAGTTGGGTGGAGAGGTCGCCCATGGTGGGAGTTGGGAGGAGAAGTCGCCTTAGTGGAGGGTAGATGTAGAGGAGTTATTCTAGGTAGGGAGAAGGGAGGAGTTGATGGGTGTTTGACTTAGAATGATGGAGAAGGAAGGGAAGTGATCTTAGTCAACCATAGAGGGGAGGTGCCAAATGACAGCATAGAAAATTTGTTACTCAGAGGGAGGAGAAGGAAGGGAAGGGTAGGTCATTTTTGGAAGGGAAGAGATGAGAGGGGATAGATCGGGTGCTTAGGTAAGCAAGGAAGGAGGTGAGGGCGTCTTTGTAGCATTGGAGGGAGTGTGGCATTGGAAGGAAGAGTAAGAAAGGTGAGGTCTTCCTAGGAGAGGAAGGGTGGAGGAAAGGACCCCAATAGAGGAAGGGTGGAGGAGAGGTCGCCCATGGAGAGGAAGGATGGAGAAGAGGTCGCTCAGGTAAGTGGTAAATTGTTTGAGATGATCTTTTGCTTTCTTCGCTTAGAGGGATGGCAGGGAGGAGAAATTTTATGTGATAAGAGATAGAAGAAATTAGTAGCATAATGCCTATGAGTAGCAAGAGGAAGATGGTAGTGACCATAGTGTTCAAGGAGTGGGTGCTAGGAGTGGGTGGGAAGGACAGTAGATAAATGGGAATGGGATACATGAAGAAGATAGATGAAAAAAAATCAATAGCTAAATAGGGAAATGACATAAGCTAATAGGAAATAACATAAGGGTATATACATTATATACACGGGGAATTCCTGCTTTCCTATCCTTCTATATAGGGTTTTAGCTTAGATTCATTGACTAGGGGCAGTATTGTGCCCGTCAATGTGGAGATTTGTACTGCCCCTTTTGGAAGTGTGCGTATGACCCTAAAAGGTCCGTTCCATCTCGGCATCAACTTCTTCTTAGCCTTCTTCTCAAAGAGTTGCGGGTGGTACAACAAAACTAAGCTTCCTTCCTTAATCTTTGATTTCCAGAGGTTTGCATCATGATCCTGTTTTCTTTTCTCCTGTACTGCCACTAGATTTTCATTGCCTATCCTTCTCTTTTCTTCAAGAAATTGTAGCCTCACAATGTTGGCTGAGAGTGCGGTAGTAAATCCGGGATTTCGATTGGTTCCCACGCGGTTGGAGCCATGTAAGAACTCAAAAGGAGCAATTGCTTGGATTCCATACACTAATTCAAATAGAGTATGTCATGTTGTGGCCTTGAAAGAAGTTCTGTAGGCCCACAAGGTTTCAAGTTACGCATGGTCCCCTGTTTTAGGAAACTGTAAGCATGTTTTTCTTAGTAAGAGCATAAGGACCTTATTTGTGCTCCCTGCCTGACCATTTGCCCTTGGGTAGTATGCACAGGACTTCTTATGGAATATTTGATACTTTTCAAAAATCAAAGTGAGCACCTTGTTGACGAAATGGGATCCTTGATCTGTTGTGACCTCTATTGGACATCCATATCTGCAAAAGATGTAATTACACAAGAAGGTGGCTACCGTTTCAGCAGTACATTCTTTACTGGCTATTACTTCTGCCCACTTAGTGGCATAATCCGTTGCTACTAGAAGATACTTTGCACCCGAATCTTGTGCTATTGGAAAAATTAGGCCAACAAAGTCTATTCCCCAATGCTCAAAGGGTTGCCAAGCTACAGAGATATTAAGCGGTTGGTTCCTTTGTCGTGTTGGTTTGGGGGCACATCGTTGACAAACCTCACATGCCTTGGCAAATTTAGTGGCATCTCTGAAGAGATATGGCCACCATAGGCCACTTTGGAGTACCCTTAGTGCAGTGATATGTCCAGGAAAATGACCACTAGACTTACCCTCATGTGCCAATTGAAGAACAGTTTCAGTTTCATGTGGTTGAAGACAATTCCTGTACATCCCATCAGGACCAACCTTATAGAGGGTATCTTTTGCCATCATGAAATTCTTACTTTTTAGGAGGAGTCTCCGCCTTTCCAATGGAGTAGACCCAGTACGACATTGACCTTTTCCTAGGAGGAGAGTCAAATCATCATACCATGTAGGTGCTATATTTACCTTGAATATTTGGCTATCTGGGAAATCATCTTCTACTCCCTTTGTTTCATGAATTGGATGCCTGATTCGAGAGAGGTGGTCTGCAATGACATGTTGCCTACCGCTTCTCTATACAATTTCAAAGTCGAATTCTTGGAAGAGAAGAATTCTCTCCATACTCTTCCTGCAACTTATGGCTTATTCAACAAATATTTCAAAGCTTGATGATCCGTAATCACTGTGAATCTGGTGCCTAATAAATAGTGCCTGAATTTCTTGAGGGCAAATACAATAGCCAATGCTTCCCTTTCTGTGGTGCTATAGTTCTTCTGAGCTTTTGAGAGGAGCCTACTCGCGTAATGAATGCGTTGATCTAATTTGTGTACTTCGCTTGGTTGAGTCAGTATAGCTCCTACTGCATACAAGCTTGCATCTACATGCACGTGGAATATCTTAGACCAATCTGGTGAGATGAGTATAGGTGCAGATGCCAACCTTTGTTTTAGATAGGTGAATGTTGATTCTTCTTCTTCAAACCATTGAAAGGGAAAACTTTTACTTGTAAGCCGTGAAAGTGGTCGTGCTGCCTCTGCATACATGCGTATAAACTTGGGGTGATATCCTGTGTGCCCCAAGAAACTTTGGACCTCTTTAGCATTTATAGGTCTTGGAAGCTTAAGAATTGACATAACCTTATCTGGATCTGGAGTCATTCCTTTAGCAGAGACCACATGCCCTAACAAGGTACCCTGGGTTACCAAAAAATGACATTTGTTAGGGTTAAGTTTCAAACTTGTCTCTCTGCAATGCTGGAATACTTGTTCTAATTGCTTCAAATGTTCTGGCACATTCTCTACTGCACTGGTGCAGGCTGCTCCAGAGAAGGCTAAAAAATCATCCATGAAAATTCTTAAGAATTTTAGGAGCAACTTGTTGAAGATCAGATATACTGTTCTATTAAAAGTGGCTGGTGCATTTCTAAGGCCGAAAGCCATTTTGGTGTAGATATAGGTTACCCAAGGAGTTACAAAGGCTGTTTTTGGTTGATCTTCAGGATGGATTTCCAGTTGATTATACCCACTGAAACCATCCATGAAACTGTACAACACATGTCCTGCCACATCTTCAATCACTTGATCAGAAAAGGGAGTAGGAAACCCGTCAAGGATGGTTACCTTATTTAATGCTCGGAAATCCACACAAACCCTGATTTTATTAGGTTGCTTCTTAGGTGCTATGACCATAGAGGACAACCATTCTGAATGCTCCACAGGAACTATGATACCTCCTTCCTCCATTTTTTGGATTTCCTTCTTGACTTCTTCAGCATATTTGGGATTTAACCTATACATTTTCCCTCTAATTGGCCGAGCTTCTGCCACTAGAGGAATAGTGTGTATTCTCAGTTCTTTTGGTATTCCTGTCAAATCCTTGTAACTCCATGCAAATACATCTTTAAAATTGTTCATGAATGTTATTACCTCTGTAAGAAGAAGAGGGTGGTCCCACAACCAACTTGCTAGTAGAAGATTTTGTGGATTTTCTTCTTCCCCTAAGTCGACTTCTTTAACTGGCTCCGAAATTGCCTCTTCCTTGTCCTTAAACAACATTTGCTTGGTGAATGCTTGACTATCATTGATGGTGATTTCCTGTGTCTTTTCCTGTGTCCATCCTATTGGGACTTCCACCAATGGAAAAATGCTTTCTACTAGTTCTTCTTCTGTTTGGCTTGCTTCAATTCCTTTTCTTCCTTCAACTCCTTTCAAAACTTTACCTCTTCGGAAATTTTTAGCTGGTTCTCCTAATACCACAGACTCCACAGTAGGTTCTTCTACTTCTTTCTCCTTGATTGCTATTGTGAAGCATGAAACATTGTTAGTCTCCTCAATCCAATCCATGATGTCGCCTAGATCTTCATTAGATAATTCTTCTCCTATATCAACTTCTTCCTTAATGTCAAGTGATTTTGTCTTAGTTGGCTCTGTGTGAGGCTTCCCAGATGCCCATTGGGCCGCCCAACCAATTGTAGGGGTAGCCCAAAATGGAGGATAAGCTGCCCATTCAGGTGCCCAGTGTGGAGGTCCTTGAGCAAAGTATGGAGCCCAAGCCTCTCGAGTGACCCAGCTACTTGGAGGCGGAGGTGCCCAGCTTGGACTAGGAGGTGGAGTCGCCCACCTGCTTGGAGGTAGAGGAGGCATCTAATTTGGATTAGGAGGTCTAGACTCCCAACTTGAATTAGGAGGTGGAGACGCCCACAGAGGTGAAGGCGCCCTTTCTTGTCCTGATATCTCTTGATTTTCCAGAACCCATGGTGGAGGAGGTGTGGCCCAAATGCTTGCTCCTTCTAGTCTAGTCTCGTCCTCTCCATCGTTATTTTCCTTGCCTTCCTCGGTAGTTTGCTCTGGATGGAGAACAACTTGAGAAGTACCTAGGGCTTCATCTGTTCCTCCTTCCATCTGAAGCTGTCTCATCACCTTGTCTGGTCCGGCCACCCATAAGGTGTCACTACCCCAATCATGTACCGCCTTACTGAGGCGTAGCCATGGCCTTTCTATCAAAAGAGGAAATCCTCCCTTCACCTTTGGGAGTGTTATTACCACAAAATCCAACACAAATTTTAGCTTATGGATGACGACTTCAACCTTTTCCACTATGCCTAGTGGGCTTACCTTGCTTTGGTCTGCCAATGATACTGTAAAATGAGCATCCTTAGTTGGTTTCAGATTTAGCAATGTCATTGTGTACTCAGGCATCAGATTAATACCAGATCCCCCATCAACTATCACTCCTACCAAAGGAGTTCCCTTGATACTTACAGTTAGTCTAGGGCTCTTGTAATCAGTAAGAGGTGCCATCCTAGATGGTTCTTAGCTATAAGTTGAGGGTATCGGTATTTGTTGAGAGATTAGAGAAGTGAAGCCTTGCCCGCCACTTAATATAGTGCCAGGGTCTAACCCATTTATGGCAGCCATTACTTCTTCTCTGAATCGAGGACTCATAGCTAACAAGTTATATAAAGATACTTGTTGGTAGGTGCTCTACAAGACTTGAACTGCAGTGAGAAAGCCTTCTTGATTGTTCCTTAAAGTAGATACATTTTGAAAGTGCCTTAGGTCCTCCTTAGATACCGCATAAGCTTTATCAACCACCTGCTCAAGAGTGTCTTCATTTCTTCCTACTCTTCCCACTGAGATTTTCTCCTTGTCTTGGTTGTGTTTGGCTTCCCGAGAAGGTTCATGCTCCATGGTCCTTTTTCCCTTGTCTTTTGTTGAATCTGTTGCTTCTTTGGCAGCATCTTTCAAAGCTTCCTTCTTCTTTCGTGCCCTAGTCATTACTCCGGGAAGTTCCTCAAGTTGGACTACTCGGGCACTTGGAGAGTCTACATTGCCCTCATCATTAGATACTGTGATCATATGTAGGGGGCAAGAGTTACCTGGTGTGCTTGTAGATGGCATTGACTTTGGGAAGTCCTTCGTATAATGATCCCGCGTCTCAGGACAGTTTTTGCATGGTGGGGCATCCTCAGGAAGTGAACATTTACTTTCGAAGTTTCCATACTCCCCACATCTGTAACACATTATAGGCCTAGGTGGTCTGTTCTGACGAGGCCTACCTTCTTGCCGTTGAGGTCCTTGATTGGTGTAAAAAGTTGTTACAGGAGGTGTTGTAGTGGATGGTAAGGGTGGTTGCCCTAACAAGGAGGACTGAGCCACCCCTACCCATTGAGCTTCCGGAGGTTGTCCTGGCATCATAGCCTGATTTCCAAGACCCTTTAGAAAATAACAATCCTTGGCCTCATGGCCACCCTTGCCACAAACTGGCATGTTAGCCTCCTTAGACATTCTTGTGATGTGTGTCCTTGAGTACTACAGAGAGAACACCATAGTCCAGTTCTTACCTCCCTTAATGTTTTGAGTTCTTCAAGCTCTTGTCATATTTGAGCGAGACCTTCCGAAGTACCCTTGTTCTCTTCTCGATTTTTTTGAAGCTTTAAGGTCTCTAGTTCCTTTCTCAAGGTTGTCACCATGTCTTCATCTTGGGGTAAAGTCTTTCCCGGATGTGTTCCAAAATGAACCCGTGAAGCTTCAATCCTTGTGGCAGTTGCTTCAAATTCTCTCAAAGTGGCATCTGGTCTCAAAAGCTCTCTCAGCTTCTGCTCTGTGGATTTCGGCGAGGCCTTCTCCACCCACTTCTTAACAAGGAAATCCCCTCGTGGTTCCGGCAATCTTGCCACGAGTGACCTTGCCCGCACTGAAAATGATTCTCCCATATGCAAGATTAGATTCTCAAGTTCATCTAACGTTCTTTCTGTAGAGTTACCTGGCCGAAATGCATCTGTGAATTCGGTCCTCAATGCTTCCCATGTTTGGAAATGGTTTTCCGCGTACTGGCTGAACCATTTGTCCGCCAATCCTTCAAGAGTTGAGGGAAAGAGAGCAAGGAAGGCGTCCTGTCGTTGCTGTAAGCCCCTACTCTTACAAATTGAAAGAAATCTTCGTACATGATCTTCAGGATCTTCATTAGCACCGCCATGACATGAAGAAAATCTAATATTTGTTCTTCACAAAAGAGCGGAAAGTTCCTCTGCCATAGCCTTATTAAGAGGAGTGTCTTGAGGTAAAGTCTTTTGAGTTTTAGCCTTGTCGTCTAACCCTTCTATTCTAGAAGCTAGGCCTGAGGCGGATAGACTTCTTATGGGTGTTAGGTAAGGGTCTGGCCTTCTTCTATGGTAACTTTTGATTGGTGTCCTCTTAGGGCTTAGCTTCTTCTCTTTGCTAGCTCTGGTGTGGGTCATGGACCATCTTTGGAACTACTTCTGATGGAGGACATCGCCCCAATGAAGAGGTCGCCCCGGAGGAGTCTTCAACCAAGAAGAGGTTGCTCAAGTGGGGGGAGGAGGAGTAGGCGCCCAAGAAGCCAAGAAGGAGGATGAGGAGGAGTAGTCGCCCAAGAAGTTAGGAAGGGGAGGAAGAGGAGTCTCGCAAGGCTCCAAAGGAGGAGTAGTCGCCCAAGAAGAAGGGGGAGGAGGAGGAGGAGTCGCCCAGGAAGAGGAGTCGCCCAAGGCTTCAAGGGAGGAGTAGTCGCCCAAGAAGTTAAGAAGGGGGACGAGGAGGAGGAGTCGCCCAAGAGAGGAGGAAGAGTAGTCGCCCAAGAGAGGAGGAAGAGGACTAGGAGAGGTGGCCCTGGGCACTCAAACCCTAAGTGATTTCTCAAGGAAAAGGATACTCAATTCTAAGTGATTTCTCAAGGAAAAGGAAATCTCCAGAAGCCCTACCCCACCGTGTGCGCCAAATTTTCACCTGTAGGTGGTGAAGTGAAGTGTGTGGGTGCAGGGAATGCAAAATGCACTACTCCTGGAGAACAACACATGAGCACATAAATCACATTACCATTATAGACACACACACTAACTAGAAAGCCAAATGTAACACAATGCCAAATACCACTCATTAGCTAATCATACCACAGCTAAGCATACTACTTATCATTCAAACACAAAACAGACAACTGAATACAACCTCCAAGTATTCTCACATAAGTGGCATTAGCAAATAACATAAGCAGCATAAGTAAATAACATGAGCAGGACTCAACCATCTACTAGCTCTAAGCCCGCTCTCACTCTCGAGTCTCAGCTATATTCTCCTGTAGTGTGCACTACATGCTCTATCTCCTATCGTATATCATATGTTTCTCTCTTGAGGTTCCCCCTTTTATAGGAGAGAGGTGAGGAACCGGTTACAATAGGAGAGTTTGTTACATGGGAGTAATGGGAAGTTAATGCACTAGGCGGTTTCATTTGTCAGCCTGGTCGCCGCCAGTACTAGACTTTGTCGTGTAATGATGAGTGGTTGGCCCCCACTTGGCCACCGTGTCAGGTCTTCTTGTCTCGGCTGCCTTGGGCATGCAATCGCCCAACTCTACCATCTGGACGTCTTGGTGCCCAATTCTAGATTTTGGACGTCTTGGTGCCCCAACTCCAGATTTTGGATGTCTTGGCGCCCAACTCAAGATTTTGGACGTCTTGGCGCCAAACTCCAGATTTTGGACGTCTTGGCGCCCAATTTGATATTTGGTCCCTTGGTGCCATCCTTTACTCTGTCCTTCAAAACTTTGTTCTACAGTATGCACACGACTTCTTGTGGAAAACTTGGTACTTCATAAAAATATTAGTCAAAATTTTATTGACAAAGTGTGTACCTTGATCTGTAGTGATTTCAATGAGACATCCATACCTACAGAAGATATATTCATATAGAAAGGAAGCCACTGTATCTGAGGTGAAATCAACCGAGGCAATTACTTATGCCCATTTAATCACATAATCCGTTGCTACTAGTAGGTATTTAGCCTTCGATGGGTGGGCCATTGGATATATGGGACCCACAAAATCTAGCCCCCATCGCTCAAATGGTTGCCATGCTGTAGCAATTGTTAAAGGCCTATTATTGAGTTTCGAAGGTTTAGGACCTCATCTTTGACAAGTATCACATGATTTGGCCATCTTGCAAGCATCTCTGAAAATATAGGGCCACCATAGCCCACTTTGTAAGATTCGTTGAGCTGTGATGTGTCCTAGATAATGACATGAGGCTGGTCCACAATGAGCAGATTCCAGAATGGCAATGACTTGTTCAGGGTATACACACCTTCTAATTATTCCATCAGCTCCTATTTTGAAAAGGTTTCCTCCAATCATGGTGAAACTTCTACTTTTAATTAAGAGCCTCCTTTTATTTAGTGGTGTCATATGTGAGGGGCACACACCAGTAGACAAGAATTGAGCCATTTCATTATACCAAGAGGGATAAGTGCTCACCTAGAAGAGATGATGGTCCGGGAGATCGTCTTCTACCCCTTTTTCTTCCTTATTTACTTCTATACGAGACAGATGATCTGCCATCACATGGTGTCTTCCAGGCTTCTGTACTACTTCAAAGTCGAATTCTTGGAAAAGTAATAACCACCTCCAGATGCGGCCTACTAGATTAGGCTTATTGAGCAGGTACTTAATAGCTTGATGATATGTGATTACCACGAAATGAACACCCAAAAGGTAATGTCTAAACTTCTTTAAAGTGAATACTATAGCCAATGCCTCCCTTTCTGTAGTGTTGTAGTTGCGTTCAGCATTAGTGAGAATCCTACTTGGATAATGAATTGGTCTGTCCAATTTATGTTCAGTGCTTGGTTGTGCAAGTATTGCACCTACAGCACTAGAACTTGCATCCACATGCACATGAAAGGGCAAATCCCAATCCGGAACTATAAGAATTGGTGCACTTACTAGTTTTCTTTTGAGAAGTTCGAATGCCAATTCCTCTTCCTCGGTCCATGTAAATGGGACTAATTTTCCTGTTAGCCTCGAGAGAGGCTTTGCTATATCTGCATACATCTTGATGAATTTTCTATGATATCCTGTGTGTCCTAAGAAACTTTGCACTTGTTTCGAGTTGATAGGTCGAGGCATTCTGATGATGGCTAGTACTTTATCGGGATCCGGTGCCATACCTTTGGAGGAGACCACATGTCCAAGAAGTGTGCCTTCAGTGACTAAAAAATGACATTTGTTTGGATTTAGCTTCAGCCTTGCACCTCTGCATAGTTCGAAGACCTCCCTTAGCTGAGAAATGTGTTCTGTAAAATTATCCACAGAAGAGGAATATCCTGTACCGGAAAAAGTAGAAAAGTCATCCATAAAGATTATTAGGAATTTTAGGAGTAATGGTCTAAAAATAGTGTAGACCACCCTGTTGAAGGATGTAGGGGCATTCCTTAATCCGAAAGCCATTTTGGTATACACGTATGTACCCCATGGAGTGACAAAGGCCATCTTTGATTGATCTGCAGGATGAATGGGTATTTGATTGTACCCACTGAAGTCTGAATCCGTCCATAAAACTGTAAAGAGAGTGTCCAGCAACATCTTCTACCACTTGTTTTGAAAAAGGAGTAGGGAAGCCATATGGGATTGTTACCTTATTGAGAGCCCTGAAATCAACGCAAATTCGAATCTTGTTGGACTATTTTTTGGGTGCTATGACCATGGATGACAGCCACTCCGAGTGTTCTACTGGTATAATTATTTTTGCTTCTTCCATCTTCTCGATCTCCTTTTTCACAGCCTCTGCGTATTTTGGATTTAGCCGATAAATTCTCCCTCTGATGGGTTTCGCGTTCTCAGCCAAAGGTATTGTGTGTTCACCCAAGTGTGGAGCTATTCCCTCTAGATCTTCGTAAGTCCATGCAAAAACAACTTTATAATTTTTTATGAAGGAGATTACCTGAGAGAGTAAGGCAGGATACTCCCATAGCCACAATGCTAGGAGAATTGGTTGTGACTTTTCTTCATTTCCCAAGTTCACCTCCTTTACTAAGCTCGAAGCTAAAATAGATTCTATAGAGTTTGAGGAGAAGACCTCACAAGGATAACATGGAGATTCGTCTAAGAAGATATTGGATTTCTTTTCTTGTACCCACCCTTTTGCTAATTCTTGCTTTTCCTCTTCCCTTGCGAGTTCATCCTTGCTTTGTGTTCCCAGCGTCTCATGTCCATATGAGTCTCAGGTCCATATGAGTCTTCCTGGTCTAGAGATTCCTCCTTATCCTGCACATTTTATCTCTTCCTCTTCTATAATCAAGAATTGGCTCTCCTAATCCCATACTTTCTATTTCAGCTTCACTTGTGGTGAAATTTACTCCATAACAAGGGAATGAGTCTACTGTGTCTATCTAGTGCATCAAGTCCTCATCATCTTCCATATTGAATTCTTCGTCTTTATGGATTGAAAAGGAATGAGCATTACCTTCACCTTCACTTTTATGCTCCTCCTGCGTTTGACCCTCCATGTGGAGGTACTAACGGGCTTGGCCCGTAGCGACGAGTAAGGTGTCGTTACTCCAATCATGGATTGCTTGATGGTGTTGCAGCCAAGGTCTCCCAATAAGGAGTGGATAACCTCCATCCATTTGAGGGATGTCAACCACCACGAAACTTAGGAAAAACTCATTATTTTGAATGAGAACGGGTACCTGCTCCACTATCCCCAGGGGTTGGACTCTACTTTGATCTTCAAGAGTTACTGTGAAGGAAGCCCTCCTTGTCATTTCTAGGCCCAATGAGATCATGGTATAATGTGGCATTAAATTAATGCCCGACCCTCCATCTATGATTACTCCAGTAAAAATCTTGCCTCTAATGGTCAAAGTGACTGTTGGACTTCTCGAGTCAGTGGTAGGAGTCTTACCTAGCATGATCATATTCGTCTGTACATGCCCGCCACTAATTGTTATCTCAAGGGGAGGAGGACAAAATGTCTCCATTATCCCTAAGACATCACTTCTGAATCTTTCTTCTATCCTCAAAAGATCGTACAGAGATACCTGTTTGTATGTGCTATTGAGGAGGTTCTCTGTTTCCATGATGGTGCACTCGGACTCAAGTTCTTCTGACGACCCTTGTAGCTCCTTCACTGTGTCCTTGTAAGCCTTGTCCACCTCCTTGCCTTGTTCGTTGTAGCAAGGCATCTTCGGGTTATGCGTTGCTTCTTCCACAAAATTGGTCTTTTGTCTATTTTGCTCCAGCTTCTTCCTCTGAGCACGAGTAAGTACTCGAGCATCAATCTCTGTTGAGTGGATTTCTTGTAATGAGACCACATTTGCTACAAGAGATTCTGGAGTAGTTTGTTGTGCAAGAGTCAACTTTGGTCTATTTTCACGAATTGATCCTTGTGGGACAGACCCCTTGTGGGACAGACCCCTTAACTGAAGTTAGTTTCTCTTCTAAAATTGGTCCTATTTCTGAAATTTGTGTGATGCAAGAAACCTTTTCATCAGAGAGGTTGCTTGGCTCCTGTATTGGCCACATTCTTGGACTTAGTCCATTTTGTGGTATTGGCCTAATTTCTGGGACTTGTCCTTCTTCTGCTCTAGTTGGTTCATTTAAAACTTGTGTAGCTATAAGAATTCCAAATTCTGGACTTTGTCTTTCATAAACTAGCTTGTTGAGATTACCTGGATGTCGAGCGTCTATTAAGTCCCCCCACTGTGGGATGCCTTCGCTTTTTATAGAAATAACATTCACTTGGTAGGAAGAGGAGGAACCCTCGTTGTTGGCCACAGAGTCCCCCTTGACTAGTGCTTGGCCTTAACTTTGGACAATCCTTTGAGTAGTGGTCAGTGGCATCCGGACAGTGTTTACATGGATTCGGGAAGAGGACATCGACTTTGAAAATGCCCGTACTCTCTGCATCGGTAGCACATGATGGGCTTCTTCTTGTTGAGTGGTTTCCTATTGTTATTGAATTGAGAGTTATTGTTGTTATATTGAGGAGCTGTGTACATTACCTCTTGGGGATGCCCTTGGGTATTTTGATTAAATTGTGTTCCACGAACCTGGATCCAGTTGGTTTGAATTCCCTTGAGGAAGTAGCATTCTCTGGCTTCATGACCAGTCTTTCCACAAAATTGACATGTGATCTTTTTTGGACACTCCTGATTGCTATGACCTGGTTTATTACACAATGTACACCAAATAAACGATTTTACCTCCTTTTGAGCCTTGAGCCCCTCCATTTCTTGTCGGAGTTGTGCAATAGTATCCTCTCGCATGTTCTTCTCTCCTTGGAGGCTCTTCTGGAGTTTGAGAGCTTCTAACTCCCTCCGCAAGGTTGCCACTGAATCCCATGGAGATGCTTCTTGAGGTGCCTCCTTGCCTTCAAAATGTTGACGGGCTTCTTCGATCCTAGCTACAGCACCTTCAAAGTCTTGAAGCGTTGCATCCGCCCTTAAGAGTTCCCTCAATTTCTGTTGAGACTTTTTTGGGAGGGCCTTTTCTACCCATTTCTTAACTAAGAAGTCCCGAGGTACAGCAGGTAACTTAGCTACAAGTGATTTTACTCTCGTCATAAGTTCAGGGAACGATTCCCCTTGCTGAAGTTTAAGATTTTCGAATTGATCTAGAGTTCTCTCAGTAGAGTTACCTGGTCTGAAGGTGTTTGTGAATGCATTCCGTAAGGCCTTCCATGTTGCAAAATGTCCTTCGGCACATTGGCTAAACCATCTATCAGCAATACTTTCCAAGGTAGCTGGGAAGAGAGCTAGAAAGGCATCGTGTCGGTTGTGAAGTCCTCTACTCTTGCATGATGATAGAAATCGTCGTACATGATCATCTGGGTCCTCCTGCGAGGCACCCTTGAAAGTAGGAAATTTAATGTTGACTCTTGATAGAAGAGCAGCTAAGTCCTCTGCCATTCCTCTGTTGTTGTCGGCCATCCTTCTTGTGTTATTACCGTGGTTGAATATGTCCTCAGAGGATGAAGGTCCAGGAAGTGGTAGGGGGTTGGGAGGTATCCGAGGTGGAGTATAGTGAACAGTTCTTCTCTGGTAACTCTTGATGGGAGTTTTGATTGGGCTGAGAGATCCTCCTTTATGAGACCGAGTATGAGTCATAGACTACAGTCCTTTTTGAACTCATAGAGATGGTGACTAAAGGTGACTTGACCAAACGAAGTGGGAAGGAGGAGGAAAAGATGAGCATTGGGATGTATAATCAAAGGGAGGAGTTCGGGGCCAAGGCAACTTTTGAAGTCCACCAAAAAAAAAAACTATTCTAGCAAAGAACAAGTTCAGGACAATTCTTGAAAAGACTATGGCTGAACTTGACTTGCGGGACTGATGTCGCAGGACTTGGGCGGCTGAATTTGATTTACTATGGACTGATGATGTCGCAGGACTTGGGCGGCTGAATTTGATTTACTATGGACTGATCTCGCAGGACTTGGGCAGCTGATTTTGACTTACTGTGCTGAACTTGACTTACTGGGCTGAACTTGAGAGACCAACTTAAAAGGACAAGTTTGAGACCAACTTAAAAGGACAAGTTTTTAATGGACGAATTCAAAAAGACCAATTATAAAAGACAAACTCTAAAAGATCCATTGAAAAAGGACCAATTCAAAAAGACTAGCTTGAAATGACGACTTTTAAAAAGACCAAAGACTAACTTAAACAGACGAATTTAAAAAGACCAAAGACTAACTTAAAAGGACGACTTTAAAAAGACCAAGGACTAAAGACCAACGACTGACTTAAAAGAAAGGACCAACTAAAGGACGAATTGGAGAGACCAATTTGAGAGACCAAAGGGACAAATTTTAAAGAGAGGAATTTGGGAGACTTCAGAGACTTACTCAAGCGCTGAAGAGTAATTTCTCAACGAAGATGCAAAGCAGGTCCCATCAGGCATGCCAAATTGAGCACCTGGAGACAAAATTCTTGTTCTGTTGTGCTCGAGGTGGGTTCTTTTTCTGAGTGCAGTATGCACTATGTGCTGCTTTGCACACTCAGTAATCCGACAGAAAACAAATTAGACAGATCAATAGTTCACAAGGTAAATAAGTCACATAAGTCGCAGCAAAAGTAGACTACAAGCTCACAGAAGCATCTCTCCATTAATGGCAGCATGGAAGTGTACAAAAAGACGATTTAAATGGACAAATAATCACTTCACTCACTTCTCTGTGACAGAGAAGTGACTAACTCTCAGTTACAACAAACTGGCTCTCAAATGCTAAGGCTTCTCAGAGTACTGGCTCTCAAATGCTAAGTCTTCTCAAAGTACTGGTTAGATGCCCGTTCCCAGTACCTTTACTTGTTTATGTCTTCTATCTCTCCGGTATCGTATATCCTCCTATTCTCTCTTGTCCAAGTGTATCCAAAGGGGTTCTTTATATAGGCTTCTATCACGAGCGATTACTCCACCACTCCTTTACTCCTCCACTCCTTCCACTTTTTTGGTACTCTGGCAAGTTAGGCTCTCTGCAACCCGCCAAGACCGGTACTCTGTCACCCGCCAAGTTCTGCCAAGCCGCCCACTCTCTAACTCTTTGCTTTCCGCTTCATTCTCTCATAAGATTCAAAGGACGAACTGAGAGATAGGTCCCACCATCAGTAAAAAGACCAATTTGCCAATTCGTCTTCCAAGCTGAATTTTAAAAAAGACCAGTCCAGTTTGTAAGTGGACGAATGTTAGAAAGACCAATTTTGTAAAAAGACTAATTGCTGGAATGACTTCTTCTTTATACCACATGCTGGTTCCAAGACTAGTCTCCTTCATTTTCAGCTATACACTCGGGGGGATTGAACTACCTACCACACTCACTTAAAGATGAAGGAGTACATTAGATATATCATGGGATCGAGGGAGGCGGCCCACATTCTAAGTTCTTTCACCATCCCACCTATACCCATTGGGGTTGGTCACACATATCTCGCACTATCCCTCAAGGGGGACAACCACACACAATTGCAAGTGACACGTACCCCCACACCACCAATCACTTCATACGCAAGATAGCTCACATTTACTCAGCTCAGGTTCGAGAACATCTTCTTCTACTTCATCTGGGCTCCCCATTACCTATACTCACATCACACATAGCATCCGATCTTCAAATATTTGCCATATGTTCCTTCCCGCACACCACTCACTCTGGTCATACACCTCCCCTTGGGACCATGTCGTAGAACCGCTGGTATGATGATGATTGCAGGCGTCTCTACCGTCGACTATGAGCACAGAAAGCACTAGGAGAGATCACAGAGATTGAGGCAAGGAGACGTATGAAGACCCTTAAATGCCGAAAGCAGAGGGACATTGCGGAGGCATAGGAGCTTAACATGTCCCACCTATTTATGAGGATGGATTGTGCCGCAACATGGTGCACTCTACGAGAGACACGACCTATCAACGACCCGAAGATTTGGCATGAGTATGCCGAAAGATTATATGAGTTACCAGGGAAGCCTCACATCCCCCAACCACTCGGACCCCACCCTACTAGCTCCTCTTTCTTCACGGCAGAGATGGTCCGAAGGGCCATTGACCGACTACAGCATGGGAGTTCGATCAACCACACTAGTTTTCGGGTTGAGCACCTTATGTACATAGCCTCCACTATAGCCCCGTTGATTGCACATGTTTTCAATCGAGCTATAGAGGATGATTTCCCGAGGAGTGGACAGGGAACTATTGTGCCAATCCAAAAATCTGACGTCACCCTTGATCCAGGGAACTACAGCACTATCATGATTGGTCACACCATGGCCAAGCTCTATGGCCAAGTGGGGTTCCGCCGGGCTTTCTCCACTATTGATCACATCTTCATTCTTCACTTCCTCATTGATGGGCCAAAGGTGCGGAAGAAGCGACTATATTGCTGCTTTGTGGATTTTCGCAAGCCTTTCCATAATGTGCCACGCGAGAGGCTTTTTCGACATTTTCTGAGCTTGGGGATACTATCAGAGATGATTTAAGCTATCTACACACTTTGTGAGTGGCTGACCAGGAGAGTTCAGTGTCCGAGGAGATGATCACAAGCCTTTGCTAGTAGAGTTTGTGTTAAGCAAGGTTTCCCCTTCTCTCCCACTCTATTCGGGATCTACATAGATGAGATTGAGGACTACATCCTAGGAGCTGGTGGAGATGGAGGAGAACTCGCAAGTACACATTCTATACCCTCATGATATTGTATTGATTTCAGAGTCCGCAGAGGGGTTAGAGTGCCATTTGGGTGCCTTGGATGAGTTTTGTACATAGAAGAGGTTGATAGTAAACCTTGGTAAGACCAAGGTCATGATCTTCCACACCTCCCCGATGATGAGGAATGCAGCGGGCTTCAGAGCAAAAGGGGGACAGATAGAGGTGGTCACTTCATATGTCTACTTAGGAGTCACATTCACGAGTCTACCTAGTCTCTCAGTATGAGACAGGCTGCCATAGATAGGCTCACACAAGGATATGCAGCTTTGGCCATGTTAGAGCGGAGATTTCATCAAGCACAATTCCAGGAGCGTGTACAAAGGGGTGGCTATTTGACACACTAGTCACACCAGCTATGATGTATGCAACGACCATTTGGGCTCCAGGTCTCACAGCCACCTAGTGGAGTGCGATTGAAAGGTGCGCATGATTTCACAACTATTCCATGGGAAAGAGTCACTGCCACATGACATCATCAGGGCAGAGATGGCTGCTCCTCCCATGGTGGTAGAGGCACTCTTCAAGACCATATGTTTCATTCAGAGGATGAGGGAGCCCACCTGATAGACTCACGCAGAGGGCATTTGAGGCAGAGATACTGATTTCCGAGTCAGGGTATGAGAGAACTTGGTATTCCCAGGTTAGAACATGGTTTGAGAGCTATGGATTGGACATGGACAAGCTACCACCCTTCTAGTATGACCCACATTCTCCCCACATTCACCTCTAACTATGTGAGAGGAACATTGTGCTCAGGCAGAATCTCTGGCAGCTGTACACTAGTCGGACATGGTTTACTTCCGATTTAGGATCCAAATTGTCACACTACCATGACCAATTCTTGGACTTTCTAGCAGATGGGTTCATCCAGAGACCCTAGTACACGGACACATAAATGCCCCATAGCTCGAGGGTAGTGATTAGCCAGCTGAGGGTTTCATCACACCGACTAGAAGTTGAGATTGGCAGAGCCGCAGACACTGCCAGAGAGGAGAGCATTTGTCAGATATGTGGGGTAGAGATAGAGGATGAGGAGCATTTTGTATGTAGATGCGAGGCATACGATGATATCGGGAACAGATACAAGGCTCTATTTACAAGACAGCCTACCCTTCGTGAGATCATGGCCTCCAAAGACCAGTGTCAGTTAAGACGATTCTTACTAGAGATACACAACCACAGAGATTCCCTGCTTGAAAGGAAGTACGATTAGACTGTTAAGTATTACTGAAACATCTTTTAATGAACCATGTGAAACTCTTCCATACACTTGAGTCAAAGAAAATAAACTGTAAAGTATGGTAGTAGACACATTTCTGAAGTTTTTAATTGTACCCCAACATCATGCAATGTCCATTCAACAATTTGCTAGATTTTTCATGTTTTAATATATGGTCTCTCAAATCAGTTCATTGTTTGGTATGATTGCCATGCACTGTTGAAAATGTATCTAAAATCCAGGGGATGCCGACGTGATGCATGCTAATACATGGGCCTTCTATGGACATCATAGAGCTTTTTCTTGAAACTTCTCGATCCATAATAACCATCCAGGTTGATGAATAATGCCATCTTCATTTCATCTGTATTTCTTTGGTATACATCTGACTGGTCAGTTCATTTACTTGACTTAAGATGTTCCTCTGGTGGTGAATCAGAGTTACTTCATGGCCCTTTTTTCCATAAATTTGCCCAGTCAGATAATCTGGCATAGCATACTGATGCAGATGTTGGATGGTGGATTATTTAAAAATGTTTAGCCTTAATTGTCCGCACTTAGACTTGAATAGGAGAAAACTCTCACATCATATAAGATTTTAAAATACCTGGCAAGAAGAAGGACCTGTGCTTTAACAGCATGCAAGCGGGAGTTGGTGTATGATGCAGCTTCCTTCAGGAGTTTGATCTTCCACTGCAATGTCTCTTTTGGGATTATTTCTGCCAGACTCTGCAACCCACATTCTCTCAATAAGCATGCCGGCATGAGACATAGAAAACTAAGTCGTAGTCTGCAGTAATATTTAATCACTTCATAATTCCTCTGAAGCCCATCTGATTGGCAATTCAAGTATGTGCATGATCAATGCATGAGTAAAGAACGAACGTCAAACTGTGTCTCAGTATGCACAGAACAACAGAGCACAAATGATGAAGCCATCATCGCACCATCTTCTAATGCATATATACTTCCAAAATAAATGGCACTAGAATAACTATCTCAATTTGCAAAAATCTATCCGAGACATTTTTGGCAGGATACTATCTGGATAATCTTGCACAGTATTATCCAGATACAAGATTCATATGATGGAGACAAGATGTGAATGACTATGATGGATGATAAAAACTGTAAGATATGAATCATCTAAGAGCAATTTAATGCCAATGCACAGATCTCACAAACAATCAAGTGAATGTAGAGCCGACACTGACCTCCATACACAGAATAATTGGGAAAAGCACTCATCAACTTCTAGTATTGGTGCAATCCAATCACATGATTACATGCTCTTGATAAACAAAAGGATGATGGAAAAAGTGATCAAGACTCTTAACTCCCTACTTAGGTGGCATGGATTCCCTTGAAATTAGGGATCATTTCCGTAGATCCTTAACGTAACCACAGTTCCTTAATGTAACCATATAAATATAGCATGTAGACTGAACGGATCAACATGCTCGAGCAACTTGTATGTGGATCTAAGACTGAACTGAAACCTGAGAGCAAGTGACAAGACATATCGCCTGAAGACTACGCAGGATGTCCTGTCAGTTGTTCCGAGGTCTCAGTTCAGTTTTAGAAGTGCATGAAGTCTCTACACTACATGACATGAGGACAGGACCATGAACTGTGAAAGCTGGCCTCCTGTGTCCTGATTGAAGATCCTGCACAAGCAGGTTTACAGCCTGAACTTGCTGACCAAATGCCACTTACAATAAACACCTCAGGAAATCAGAGCATCTAAAATTATTCCAGAACATTACTTTCTATTATCATCAAAGAATGTCCACATGAAGCAAGATTTACCTCGAGCATAGGTAACATCGACAGCAGATTTTCACGTAGTACTTGAAACCTGACCACATCAGGAAGCTTTTTGTCCACAGTTGCCAAAGCCATACGTATTGGATCTCCTGTGTTCAGGTATTAAATTTAATGTTAATATGTTACTAGCATTATTAAAGAGATCATGTGATTCCAGAAAAAATCTATTGTTTCTAAACTTTTTTATCCAGCTATTTAAGAGCTTAAGATAGAGAAAAGTGTATTGACATGAAGAAACCCAAAAAACCCATTCCAAATCGCTGAAGAACTCTTTGAACATGTCTGAAAATTCTTGTAAAATAGAGCTGACCTCACACTAGAAATCGTATTACAAGCTAGTTAACAAGAACCTCTCCTAAAAATATTGTATATGAAGATACTGTGGCACCACACAACCATCAGCAGGAGATGCTACCTAGGAAGGATCAGGAGGTGGTCAATCTGAGCTACAACACTATAGCCTGAGAGGCTTGATATGTACTTCACATCCAAATTTTCCAGTGTTGAGAGAACTTATGACACTGATGAGTATTGATAAACCCACACAAAGGCCTGCACCATTGACTTTGAGAAGGCCCCAAAGCACTACTCTAGAGAAGTCCCTTGCTCTCTGAGGTAAGAGAATCAAGAACCACAAAAGTGATCCCCCCATCTGCCACTCCATGATACTTGTGACTTATAAAGTCAAGTTCAAAAGGAAATGGATCCCCCATGAAGGGAACAAGATGTTCACAAATGCATAATAAATGCATGCATGCATACATACATACATACATACATACGTACATGCATACATACATACATACATACATCCATACATACATACATACATACATACATACATACATACATACATACATGCATACATACATACATACATACATACGTACATGCATACATACATACATACATACATACGTACATGCATACATACATACATACATACATACGTACATGCATAGATACATACATACATACATACATACATGCATGCATACATACATAAATACATGCATACATACACACATACATACATTATACATACGTACATACATACATACATACATACATACATACATACATACATACGCACATATGTACATACATACATACATACATATATGCATGCATGCATACCTACATGAGTACGTGCATGCATGTTGACATATGTAGATATACGTGGACGTACTTTATTTGTGTAGAAAGAGTAACTCAGATTTTAATATGAATCTCTATAAAGGAGCACTATATGAGGAGAAGTATCCCCTCCTTATCTCACATATATGATTACGTTATGCTGAATGTGTGTTCGTTTAGCTATTACTCGAGGGGAGCATCTTCTTCACCATCACCCTTTATGAAGATAGAAAAGACACAATGTTTTTTCATTTCAATCTAGAAATGTATGATACCAAAATATAAATATTAACATTGGCACGGAATGGTTGTGGTGTAATAGTAACACTCTTAAGCCCTAAATTGAATGTTTAGGGTTTAATTTATGTTGATCGGCTCGATGTGACCCCTTGATATGGGGGAATAAAGGTGGTCCTCTAGCTGTGTGTTTGTCCTTTCAAATTTTCGACAATAAAGGTGTAGTGGTCGAGCCAATGAATCTTGAATTGTGAAGTCCAAGGTTCAGACTCGAGGTGTGGTCTGACATATTACCCCTTGAAAGTGGGGGGATAAGGAAGATCCCCAAGATGCGTGTGTTGTTATTTCATTTTCAAGCATAATTGAAAGAGTAGGTCGACGACCAAACTTCCAAAACAAAAAAAAAACTCCCAAACAAAAAAACCTTTGGAGGGTGCGGTCTAGTGCTAAGTACACTTCTATCTTTAGAAGATGGTTCAAGCTTAAAATGTTGCTGATAAGTTTGATGTGAACTACTAATGTGGGAGAAAAAGAAAGTCCCCTATGCATGTGTGTGTGTGTGTGTGTGTGTGTGTGTGTGTGTGTGTGTGTGTGTGTGTGTGTGTGTGTGTGTGTGTGTGTGTAAGATCATGATCCCTTAGCTTAAAAAGAAATAGAAATAAAAATAAGGCTTGAATAATGGATAGGTCATTCTCCTTGCCTAGATAGAGGCAAGGGTTCAAATCTCACAAAGTGAAGAGTTATCTCGAAACGTTCTTGTGGTGACCTTTCGAATTAATGCTTGTTAGGTGGTCTTGCATGGGCCACACGTGCAAGTAGCTTGATGTCCTTAATTCCCTTGTTGACCATAAGGTCTTTCCTTTAGCAATGAACATTCAAGCTCCATACATCATTAATAGTATGACTTCCATCAATGTGTTGATTGATCAATTAACCCATTACTAATGAGATATGGGGGTCACGCACGTGCTATGCCCTTCACTTGTACTTCCAATTCAACTATACCACCCAAAATACATATATCATAACACTGAACTTCTTTTAAAATGTGTGCTACTCTCCTCCCATCTTATTTATCCTCTTGCTCCTAGATTAGAAAGCTTCTAGAATGCTCTAGTGTGGCATGTGGCCATCATGCACACTCACTCTACTTTTTAAGGTGGAACCATAGGATAACCCTCGAGCTTGGAACCTTAGCAACTTATGCTCCTGTTCCAACACACACTGCTATATGATCCGGCTTCAAACTTTGTCTAACATTCTCTCCCCTTCTAAAGATCATTGTCTTCAATGATCCAAGAGGAGACTAAGAGTGGACACCCTTCCAAGATACCAAATATTCTGGAGCGAACTAGTTTTGCATGCAATTCTCATATAAAGCATCTCTTCTAGAATATCTAGTGCCACCTCTTTCTAGTGATGGGAAATTCTGAGAAGTCTAGCTGAACCTTTGAAACTTATGCTCTTGTTCCAACACACACCGATATATGATCCGGCTTGGATCTATGTCTAACATTTAATGTCATGAAACTACTCTTGCTATGATGTGAAATTGTGTCATGTTCATAATCAGCATATGGTAATGTCTCTTTAATCTTCACATTAAATTGGTCTACAATAGAGATTCCTATCTTGGAGGATGTATTTTTTGAGAAAATGAATCATTTTGCAGTTAATAAGGATAGGAGAATAAGGGCCCCTTTAAAATTACAGATTATATAGCCTCAGGTTCGTTGATTTCCAATTAGCGTAAGAAAGTTACAAGTCTCATAGTGATGATAATCAGGATGGACCAATTGGGACAGTAATCCCCTTTTTCCCCTTTTGTTGGGAGGGCCAGAGAGGGTGGATAGGGTTTTTCTTGCTGGTGGGGTTTCTTTTGATGATCTCTCATACATAATTACTAATATGACCTCTTTCCGTTCAACATAAATAGGTGCAAGGATCGCAAATCCTAGAGAACCTCACAGGCCTCATTCTATGAACAGCATGGAGAAAAATATCTTGTATATATAGTATGAGACGCCTCATATTATCTACAAGGTGTCATATCATTTCAACACTGTAACCTCTTTATCAGAAGACAAATAATCATTGATTTATAAGCCAACTTTATGATGAGAAAAATGTTAAGAGCAAACCCATGATAAAGCTTAAGAAATATGGAACCGCAGGATATATTTCATCTGGAAGGTTGCCCAATATTGGCAAAAACGGCTGAAGTTGAGAGTCACCAAATGAAGTAGCTGCAAAAAATAAACAAAAAATATCATTACATGAATTCAAATGGAGCACCTGAAGTTTCATATGCCCCAAGGAATCAAGTAAACATTAATAAGAATAAGATAAATAAATAACTCATCAAAATGTAAATTTAAACTTCCGTCCATCCCTGATACTGGTGTCGACAATGTGAGAATTTCATGGAGAAAGAACATATAATAATGTGATCCAGTTCAAACATCCTAAGAAACTGCATATAAAGAAGTGTCATAGCCTATGATTAGAACATCAGCCAAACTACACTTAATATGGATGAAAGTCTCAACAAAAAAGAGCTGCAACCTAATTCAATTCAGCAGGGTATAATTTTCAGAAAAAGTAGTCATAAAGAGCATATACTACATAAGCAACTATAGAAAAGCTGTACATATTATTTTGGTCATGCATTGCAATACTTCTTCCAATAATTCTGACACTAGAAGCGAACTAATTCTCTCACTCAGAAAATTCTAGATGAGTGCAAATTGTGAATGATCAAACTTCTTCAGTGGTCACCAGGCCAGTGATCTGAAAAATCAATTAGCTTTGCTTTGCTAGAAAAAACCAAGGCATCCATTAGCTGATCTCTTTTATGATAGATACATAGTTTGCTATGGCATGGCTCTGAACTACCAAAACAAATGCTTTAAAAGTATCTTAGTGTGCAAGCAGTGGCTTACCAGGATTCGACAAAACCAGCACAAGGTCCAACTTTGGGTTTCGAGCAGCAACTGCTAAAGCAAGTGTTCCACCAAGGGAATCCCCAACTAAATAAATAGGCTTAGATGGTGCTTTATATGATTCTTCAACTATAACATCTTCCACATGCTTCATAAGACCTGCAATACAGACAGATTTGTTTGAGCCTAAACCAGTTCAAGAAGGTTAAAAAAACATAGATGTGGAACAATAACTTGAAATAGAATTCCCTCTTTTGGGAATGTAAAATATCTGCCCTCCGAGACAAATGCATCTTCCATTAACTTTATACAATGTATATGACATCAGGTCTAGGTCCTACTATTTTCCAAAAGAAGAAAGAAAAACAACAACAAGTACATCTTTTTTGTACTTGCCCCGGCAGGTTAACTAAAATAGTATCATTTTCCCAATCATGCATGCTTGAATGTGCCTTAGCCATGGCCTCCCTATGAGTAGAGGAAAGCCTCCATTGACCTGCGGTAGATTTAACACCACAAAATCCAAAAAGAATGTCAGCCCGTCCATCTCTACCGGTACCTTTTCTACAATACCAAGAGGTTTAACTCGACTTTGGTCAGCCAAGGTTATTGTGAACTTTGCTTCACCTGAAAGTTGGAGTCCAAGTGATTTGAGGGTAAAATCTGGCATGAGATTTATGCCTGAACCTCCATCGACTATTACTCCATTTATAGTTATTCCATATATAGTGACGGATAGACATGGACTCTTGAAGTCAGTTGGAGAGTTGGTTGATACCTTTGTGAAGTTCTCGAAAATTGAAGCTTTCATCAGGTTCGTTGGAGTGTACCCACCACTTATTGCAAGCATTGTCGGAGGAGACAATGTCTCTATGATCCCTATAACTTCACTTCTAAATCTTTCGTCCAGTCTTAATACTTCATACAATGATACCTGTTAGAAAGTGTTCTTTAATATTTCGTAAGTTTTGATGATGGATAGTATTGGCGAAGGTAGAGGAGGCTTGTTAGACGAATGGAGTTCCCTCATCGTCTCTTCAAAAACCTTGTCTATTTCTTGCAAAACTTCATAATTTTTCGTGCCCGAGTCTTTTTCTTGAAGGACCCTTGCTTCTACTTTCTTTTTCAAGGCTCTAGTCTGCACCCCTTGTTCTTGATCCATTTCTTGCAACATCACCACTCTAGCTTCTGGACTTGGGCTGAAAGATAGGTTTGCATTGAGTTCTTGATTTCCTTCTTCTGTCTGTTGTGAATCCAGTTTAAACTCTGGAGCATAGCTTGGGGTTTCTTTTTCTGGTCCATGATTGTGGAGGGAAACATCTCCATGAAGTTGACCAAGATCACTTAGTGGAGTGGCATGAATCTGGGCAAAAGAGTCAATTTCAAAAAATCGTCTATTTTTCTGCATTGGGTTATCCTGGGAAAATAAGTCGACTTCAAAAATTTGACCATTTTTAAGTAGACTATTTTTAAAAAGTTTGGAAACTTCAAGTTGACCATTTTCCAAAAATTGGTCTACTTTATAAACGTGATCATTTTTACAAAGTTGGTCAAATTTTTTAGTCACTTGCCCATCTTTTAAGTCGACTTCATGAACTTGACCATTTTTAAAAAATGGGTCAACTTCTTTAGGTGAAAAAAATCGTCCAAATTGCCCAGGGACTTCACACATATTCGGGTCCTCTTTCTCAGATAAGTGCCATTGTGAGTGTACAGGAGAAGATTGGATACTTTGATAATTAAGAGTGTTGATCTCTTCTCTCTTACTTGAATGAATTGCTGGTTGCTTTCCCTTATTGACACAAATAACATTGACTTGGTAGGATGGAGCTGATCCACTTGTAGAAGCCTTCTTCTTCAGACAGTCCTTCGAATAATGATCCATTGTATCCGGGCAAAACCTGCACGGTGGAGACCCTTTTGGAAGGGAGCATTTTCCTTGAAAATGCCCATATTGGCCACATCTCTAGCACATGATAGGATGAGCTGGTCTTCTAAATGGTTTTCTTTCGTTAGAGGAGTTTACCTGAGTAGTGGTATACATGCTTTCGACTTGAAATCTTGGAGTTGGTAATAGCGCTGATGTACAGATACACTTGGTGACGCCCAATTCACTTGCATATCCTTGAGAAAATAGCAATCCCTTGCTTCATGGCCTTGTTTTCCACAAAATTGACACACCAACCTCTCCGGACAATCTTGAGAAGAATGTCCTGATTTCTCACATAAGGTGCACCAAATCGATGTTTTTACCTCTTTTTGCGTTCTAAGCTCCTCCACTTTTTGTCGTAGCAAAGCTAACGCTTCATCCCTTCTTTGCCAAGAAGCTTTATCTTCTTGCAAGGTTTTTTGTAACTTCAAGGCTTCTAACTCTCTGCTTAGTTGTGCGAGAGGATCACTTGTGAATTCATCCGTACCTTCATCTCTGAACTGGACTCTTGCTGCTTCGATCCTCGAGGCTGCAGCTTCAAATTCTTACAACGATGCATCAGCTTGTAACAACTCTCTAAGCTTTTGTTGAGAAGTTTTTGGTAGAGCCTTCTCTACCCATTTCTTGACTAGAAAATCCCCAGGATTGTGAGGAAGACGAGAAACTAATGACTTCACTCTCGTCATTAATTCAGAGAATGCCTCTCCCTTTTGTAGATTAAGATTTTCCAATTGATCAAGAATGCATTCTGTGGAGTTTCCTGGGTAAACGTAGTTGTGAAAGCGGTTGTGAGGGCATCCCAGGTGGTGAAGTGTGCTTCATCGTGTTGATTGTACCATCAATCCACAAGCCCTTCAAGAGCAGCCGGAAACAAGGCAAGGAAGACATCTTCTCGCTGATGTAAACCCCTACTCTTACATAGGGAAAGAAACCTCCTGACATGATCATCCGCATCCTCATGAGGGGCTTCCTTGAAGGAAGGAAATTTGATGTTGATCCAAGAGAGCAAGTTAGTTAAATCGTCCCCAATCACTGTGGCTTGTGGTCTTTGGTTGTCTTCCATGTCCGTCGAAGGAGGCGTTGGGTGCCGATCCAAGATACCTTGCGATGATGATGCGTCGGGGAATGGAAATGGAAGTGGTGGAGCTCTAGGAGGGATGTAGTGTAATCTTTTCCGTTGATAACTCTTTATGGGAGTCTTTATGGGACTAAGGGATCCTTCCTTATGGCTGGAGCGAGTATGAGTCATAGACTATCGCTCTAACGCTCTTTATCAACTCGGTTCTTCTAAGGACTTAACTTCTAACAAGTTCAAATTGCAACCAATGTCCCACCGTGCGTGCCAAAATGATCACCTGTAGATCAATTTCTTGATCTATATGCTCAATGTGGTGTGTCCTCTTAAGTGCAATATGCACTGTGGGTTGCAATTTGAAGCCTCAATAGGGAAGAATAAATAGCATGTACAATGATACACAGTGAAATGAGAGAAAGAAGTTGAAATTACGAGTGAAATGAAAGGAAGAAGTTGAAATTATGAGTATAGACAACTCAAAAGAGGATTATACAAACTCTGGGCAATCAGTAGGAGACATAAGCATACACCTTCATTCTAAATGTTGGACTTCGATTCTCTAAACATACATGCTCAAAACTCTAGTCTTCCAACTAGCTGCTTAAAAGAAAATTGGCCAATCACTGCTCACTCAGAGTGCCAAGCTAGCTGAATCCAATTCTACCAAGTGGAGCACTAGTGGTAAGCTAAGAGCTCTACACACACAAAGAGAAGGCAAAGCTTCAGCAGGACATTCCTTCTTCGAGTCTCTCTCTGAGCTTGTTCTTTGTTGAAGGAGAGGTCTACTTATATAGTTTTCCTGGAAGTGAAGGATAGCAAAAGGGGACAAAATTAGTTTCTTCTTTGGCAGGCTCTCTGACAATTTTAGCACTTTGGAAACTTCCTTCTTGGTCCACTTTGCGTCGTCACTATCTTCCAAATTCTGGTATTCGGCGCCGTCCATTGTCCATGAGTTCTCCGCGTGCAAGTGGCTGAAAATTTAGACCATATGGAGATCTAGAAAATTTAGTCGCTTTTTTTTTTTTAAGTAGACTAAATCAAAAGTAACCATTTTCTTAAAAAATAGACTACTTTTGAAGTAAGTAGAATAACTTCATAAAAATGGTGAACTTTTGAGTAAGTAAACTAACTTGTAAAAGTTGACTAAAAGATAGACTATTTTGAGAAATTGGTCAACTTAGGAATTTAGACTACTTAGCGAATTGGTGAATTAGGAAAATTAGGAAAATTAGAAACTTAGGAAATTGGTGAAATGGGAAAATAGGCAACTTTGGAAATTGGTGGAATGGGAAATTAGACAACTTGGGAAATTGGTGAAACAGAAAATTAGACAACTTAGGAAATTGGTGAAATGGGAAATTATACAACTTAGGAAATTGGTGAAATGGGAAATTAGGCAACTTAGGAAATTGGTGAAATGGGAAAAACAGTGAGGTAGGAAATTGGGAATTCTTCCTTCTTCATGAACTGATGAGCTTGATCCCCTCTTTTCCATTTTCTTGTTCTTCGCTTCTTCTTCTTCTCCTCTTGCTCGAAATCGAGGTAACTTGCCTTGTACTTTGCTTCCGCATCTTGAAAAGCAAAACGTAAAAAACATTATTTTAAGGGTATATCAAAGTACCCCGCTACATCAACCATACATCGAGGTTATGGGCACAACAACTTAGTGGTTATCCCTACATGCTAAGTTCATACACAAGTGATTTCGAAATGTCTTTTAGTATGGAGAGACCCACACATAGTTCAGGCACTACATATTTACATACGCCAGAAGGTCCCTATAACACAAAGTTGGAGTATATTAGGATCAACCAATTAGGTGCACGCATCTATAAGGATGGTTTAAGACGATCACTTATCCAACTCAAAAATCCCGATCAACTCTTTGGACTTGAACACTCAGTGGTCAAGTTCGAAGAGGATTCATATATTGACAAGCAAAGAACCATGTACATGGTTATCAGCTTACCAGAAAGGACAGAGTAGTTTGGAAATGTCATTCTCGAGAACAAGATAGGAGACCTAGAGCAAGGAGACCTAGGACAAGAACCCAAGACTCCTTGAGGAAAGTTAGTTTTGACCAGAATGTTCACTCGAGAGTGGATTCCCAAAGACAACAAAAGCATAGAACTATTCTTGAATAGAGAAACAGAGGAAGCTTTTTGGAGATTCAGGCAAGGTCAACTTAGCAAAATAAGAGGATTCACCATCTACGAGTTCAAAGATCCTCAGACACCAAACAAAGTTGTTTATCTAGATGACACATTGGAGAGAATGTTTTTAGTACCAGAGCATGACAAACATTCCTACACTTGACAGGGCGAATTGATTTTTCCTCCACCAAGATCTAATGTTTCCCATGGCCTCTAAGGAGAATGATCATCCAAGGCTCATGAAACCCAACGAGAACGAACCACAGAGATCTGCGGGAAGCTTTGCACACACTGTGGGAAGACAGAAATCAGGACTTGAAGGTTAAAGACCTGAAAGAGAGGGACATAAAGCACATAGGCATCAAAGAGATGAACATGATTTTCCATTGCCTAGACCCCGAGAGCATTCAAGAACCCTTAGACCCTCTCAAGTGGTCAAGGCAATGAAGAACTACTTTGATGGTTCAAGAGATTCTTACGATCATGTGGCTGAGTTCAAATTAGTGTTAAGAGCTGAACAGGTAGAGGACTTGTTCACAAAGTTCAAGTCATTTGGTTTGATCCTCAAGGGTACTCCTTTAGCTTGGTTTCAACCTCTAAACAGTCGCAACTATCCCGAGAGCATTCAAGAACCCTTAGACCCTCTCAAGTGGTCAAGGCAATGAAGAACTACTTTGATGGTTCAAGAGATTCTTACGATCATGTGGCTGAGTTCAAATTAGTGTTAAGAGCTGAACAGGTAGAGGACTTGTTCACAAAGTTCAAGTCATTTGGTTTGATCCTCAAGGGTACTCCTTTAGCTTGGTTTCAACCTCTAAACAGTCGCAACTACCGAGATATAGGTCGATTGCTAGAGGAATTCATCATAGAATTTTCCAAGAGTGGGATCAGGCATAACACATCATCCTTGATCCACATCCTCAAGCAAACACCCCAAGAAACAGTTAAGTTAGCCGGACGCAGATTTAAACAATATGTGGAGAGATGTCCGACCTGAATTACCTACACAAGGAAAACAAGTTTTCTTGTTTTTAGATGGACTTCTAAGCGGGAAACTTAGATCATATGTGTACCTCAAGGAGCCAATCACACTAGATCAATGCTTGAGAATGTGCATAGACATAGAAGACAATTTGGGTGAGGAGTTAGAGTTGTCCAAACTCTATAAGGACTCTAACAGTTCTACTAGTCATACCTCCAAAACCTCCACTGAGATAGATGAGATAGCTGAGCACATTGCAAGGAAGCTAGGAGTTCAAAATAGACAAACACCAAGGGTCACCTCGTTGAAGCGATGTTACAACTGTGGAGGAGACCACATGGCCAATGTTTGCCCGATGATGGCTCAACCCCAAGGAAACCCTAATGCTCCCTATTGCACTGTTGAGAGGAAATACATGAACCACATGGCTCAAGATTGTCCGTATAATAGGCAGGCTATTAGACAAACTTATCAGTAACCTTACCAACAAGGTAGGTATCAAAACCAATACCAACAGCAATATTATAAGCCACAACAGTAATATCAAGCACCATATAGGACACAACCGGTCCTAGGAAACCAAATCCCACCTCCTTCCAATGTGATCCCAGTTAAGTATGCAGTGGCAGAGGAGAACCTTAATAGAGCATTGGTTCCATGACCCTTTTGGTTTCAGAAAATGACCCTCATGCTCATAATTCTTACTACACCCATGAAGATAGTCAAAGAGCTTATTACACAGAGTCACCTTAGCATAGTGAGACATACCCATGGGCCATATCAATACGAGACACCACGTATGGAACAATATTGGGAGCCAGAATACTCCAATGTCATGTATATGAATCCGAACCCCAGGCCCCAATTGAGACAAATGAAACCACAAGCCCCTAGAGGACCATGTTTTAGATCTGAGGGAGAGCATTTCATTCGTGAATGTCCCCACTCACCAACTCTGAGACAAGGAAAAAACATCACAATACAAGGCTTTTGTCCTGAGTGCGGCAAAGAACATCTCACAAGAGATTGTCCAAGGAACCCCTCTAATGCACCGAAGGTTACACCCATCAATGTGGTAGGCTTAGTGGTGGATTCAAGTTCAAGTAGTGTTAACGTGGCTCCTATACAGGGAGTTACTAGGGCACAAGCCTTACAACAAGCGAAACCAACTGAACAATCTGAGTAAACTGAACAATCAGAGTCAAGTGAATCAGGAGAGCTTAGTAAAAGGAAAACAAGAACATGGAAGGATACCAGGAAGAAGGCCAAGCGTAAGTGGTCTAGAAAGTTATATAAACTAGAATAAAGCCTAAAAGACGCAAAAAGCAAAATAGAAGACATTGCCTCTCAAATAGACCACAACGAGGGTCTGTTCTTGCAGATCCGACCCCAGGCGACTTGGACATGATGTTCAAAGCCTACCGGGCTCGATTTCAAGAAGGGCCAACAACTACAAACGTAGACAAGAGTTATCCTACAGCAGATTTAGAGATTGAACGAACAAAAGAGGACGACGATGATCGGCAATCCATTGTGATGGACGGTTGTTTTAACTCAGAGGAGCACTATCTAGAAGATGTAGAAGTATTTACCCAAAAAGAAGAACCTCTCATAAGCATTAAAACCTCAAATTCAAGGGAGGAAAGTGAAGGTAGTCAAAAGAAAAAGAAAAGAAGGGAAACGAAACAAAAAAAGGAGAAATCATTGTTTGAAGTACCAGAGAATTTCAAGAAATATGCGGTTAGAGATCGAAAAATTTTGGTACGAATGCTTAAAAGAGAGGCCATCACAAGAGAAGCATATGATAATAAAGGAAAGACCAAAAAGATTGTAGTAACCATTGAAGAGAACGAAGAGTGATGTACATACATAGCTGAAGACCTAAGTACAAAAGAAGAAGCAGAAGAAGCAGAACTTGTAGCTCTATTAAGGGAATATAAGGATGTGTTTGCATGGACCTATAGAGACCTAAAGAGGGTAGATCCAGAAATCAAATCTGCTCTCACACAATCCCCATGATTTCTGATGCCAAACCCACCAAACAGAAGCCCTATACATATAATGATACTTATGCAGCCAAAATAAAAGAAGAAATTAGGAGGTTGATTGAAGCTTGATTTATCTATGAAATTGAGCATACTGAATGGGCGGCCCCCATTGTAGTGGTGCCCAAGAAGAACGGGAAGTTTCGAGTCTGTATGAACCTTAAAAAAGTTAATGCCGATACAATCAAAGATAGCTATCCGCTTTCAATCACCGAACATTTATTGGAGCATGTTGCGGGCAAGGAAGTTTACAGCTTCCTTGATGGATTTTCACATTACAACCAAGTAGCCATTGCCCCAGAAGATCAACACAAAACGGCCTTCGCCAAAGAGTGGGGAATCTTTGCATTTCGTGTGATGCCATTTGGACTCACCACCTACAACATTCCAAAGGCTCATGTGTCATATCTTCAAAGAGTTCTTGCAAAAGAGCTTATAAGTATATGTGGATGATTTATGTGCTCATTCCCAAGAAAGAAGATACCACATCCCTTAGCTCCGACAAATCTTAAACAAGTGTAGAGAATATCGAGTGTGTCGGAACCAGAAAAGTGTGTGTTCATGGTACGTCAAGGTAAGATCTTACGTCATATTGTTTCTAAGAGTGGAATATCAACAGATGACGACAAAGTAAGAGCCATAGTTGAGTTTTCGAGGCCAAGGAATGTTAAAGAGGTACAAGCCTTTATGGGCCATTGTGGATATTATCGCAGGTTTATCTACATGTATGCAACCATAGCTAAACCTCTTTATGCCTTGTTCACAAATTTTCCGTGGAACGACGAATGCGAAAATTCCTTCAATGAGCTGAAGAGACGTTTGTGCACAGCACCAATACTGACCACTTCTGATTGGAATAAACCATTCCATGTCCGTGTAGACGCATCCAATCATGCAATAGGATATGTGCTAGCACAACCCACAGGTGAAGGAAATCTAGATTTGCTTATAGCATATGCTAGCAGACAGCTAAACACAACCGAGCAAAACTATACAACAATTGAGAGAGAAGGCTTAGGCATGGTACATGCTGTGAAGAAGTTTAGACAGTATCTATTGGCCTACAAGTTCAAGTTTTTCACTGATCATCAAGCTTTATTATATTTGGTCAATAAACCTTGCAATACAATACCCTTGGTAAGATGGTTCCTCTTACTAATGGAATACGACTTTGAAGTGGTTGTTAGTAAAGGTAGGACCCGTCACCCACCTCAAGGAGGATCATCTTTCTCGCATCACTTCAAAAGAACCACCGCAAGGAGTGTCCGATGAATTACATGATGCTTATCTGTTCAATTTGGAAGTTGTTCCTAAATGGGGAAATAAGTTGGTACCTTCCCTAACCTTCAGACCTGCAAATAAGAATGTGAAAACAAACAAAGAAGAAATTGTAAAATCACAAAAATATCACATATTGGCAGGAAGTATGTACAAACAAGATACAGAGGGTGTACTAGCTTGTTGTGTCGAGGAGGATGAACATAGTAGTTGGTTGTAACAAGTACATGAAGGATTGCTAGGAAATCACTATTCTAAACAACGATCATTGCAGAATCTGAAACGTTTAGGAGTGTATTGGCCTAGTATGGACAGAGAAATACATGAGTGGCTTAAGAATTGCCCAATGTGCAAGGAGAGACCCCTAGTGGAGCATGCTACCCTTTATCACTTGTCATTAATTCCAGATTCATGATGATAGAACAAATATCTAACAATTTCGTCCTCACCTTCAGAGTCAGCTTCAGTTCTATTTTTGGTCAGTAACCAGTTTATGCTCGACCTAACATTAATTTTTGGGCATATATAGTCTTAATTCTGTTCAGCTATAGTCTTCAGTGTTTATACGACATAATAATCAGCTTATGCATATGGAGCTTTTGTAGTTCCAATTTTTCAGACCTGTTCAGAAAGTTTGTGCAACACATATTATCTTGTGTGATTTTATCTATTGTGATTTCTAAGAGCTAAAGTGAACAAAATCATCAGGTACACTCCCAAACGCTCCACAAAGAAGCGGAACAGTAATTTTGATGCCACCCAACTAGTTTACAGAGCTTGAAGCTGATTTAAACCATAAAAAGCATATTTTCTTGCGCAAAAAGGTGAAATATAGGAATAGAGCTAAAATTAGCAACGATACTGCTGCACCATAGTTTTTTATAAATAAAGCAAACATGAAAATTACTGCTAAGATTTTTTTTGTAAGTTAGGCAGAAAACTCCCAAAAATACTAACATGATGTTAAAGACATAGTAGCAAATCCATTGTATTTCTGCTTCATGGGATCAAAGAACCCATTAAAACTGGAGGGTCATTATATCATGCATGACTGAAGATGAACTGTGTTTTACACTAAGAAGGAAGGCTAAGGAAGGTTTTGCTGCCCTTTTTTTTTTTGTGTGTGTGTTGGGGGGGGGGGGGGGGGCACACAATTATTTCTTCAGCATAGATATTCAAACTAAATGGTTATTTGTAAATAAAAAACGGAATAATCTGCATGATGAAAGATGTTTTAAGTTATAATGATGGGGGAATAAGAAGATCAATTTCCTAGCTTCAAGACTAGAGGCTCCCGGACAGAGAATGAAAAAAAAAAGGGGGGGATCAAAAAGAAAATAAAAATTTGATGGATACAGCAATAATTCATTTTGCTTGTTTCAGAAAGCAGCAACAATCAACTTTGGTTATCCATGGCTTCAATAAAAGCAGAAAGCTTTGACACTCCTGCTCATTTGATTAGTACTCTAGACAAAATGCGATTCCCTCAAATGGATCCTATTTCATAGAGCTAACATCCAAGTACCTTCAGAAGTGAAAAGCAAGCTCAGTCCTGAAACAGCTTTGCACTTCCTAGAGAGAAGATAGAGAACCAAAAAAAAAAAAAAAACTAGTTTAATGGATGCAATATTATAAGTGGGCGGCTACACCATACGTTCACTTATGAAGGTTTTGCTGATCAATCTCAACCGTCCAAAAAACTGCTGTGGATGAGATTATCTCAAAGCAAGAGAGCATCAATAAGCTCAAATAACAACAACCTTAATGATACATATCAAAATTTGAACACAACAACCACCTTACTGATACAAATCAAAATTTGAACATGTAAAAAGGTCACCCAATATCTCTTTTCCCTCCTAAACTAAAGTCCCTCAAAAGAGTCTGACTAGTCAACCTTACTATTTCTTTAGAAAAGAGCTTTGCTAAATATCACTGTACAAAATATGACAAACCATATGTGACTGACAGACTTCACGTATGACCACTACGTTAGAAAACTATAAACCCTTAAGAATCAGCTTGGCCAAACCGTACAGTAGAACCTAGAGACAGCAACATGGTAGGCACTTATATGACAAGGTATCTGATGGCACTGTTTATCGATAGTTTATGGTTGTTTCCAGCAAAGATCATGAAAATTATGTCATGGGATCACTGTTAAAGCATGCTGAGGACCCAAAAAATGAATATTCCATACTCAAGATTGCACTGGAAATGTAAAATTCTATAATGTAGATGAAAAAAGTATAATTTTACCATTGAAGGGAGTGCGATCTGTGATAGGAATATGAAGGCACCGAACTTCAAACATCCTGGAAGCCATGTTAAAAATAATAAAGCATCAAACAAAGTAAGCTATATTAGTGTTTAGTCAAGGCCTACCAATTTCAGCCTGTGAAATAGAAAATAAAGCTAATGTCTAGTACTTCCACTGCACTAAGACAAAAGAATGAATAAATGTCATGCTGTATGATCAGGTAGAAAGAGGTTTGTTGTGAATCAATTATCAACAGAAACAGGCTATAACGTAATCCTATGTATAGTTTATCCACAAGCTTTAAGGAGCACAATACAGGTGGTGTATACATGCATGCACACAAAAAAAAAAAAAATTGGTGGTGGTGGTTTCGCAGGGGGTGGGGGATATTTCCATCGCTATTGAACAGTATCTACAAAGATCAGAATCCCTAGAAATCAGCCTAAAAAATATAATCTAGGACACATTGTACATGAGTAGCTATCTTGTGAAAGCTCGTTGGAGCACATGCATCTCCCGTTGAATGACTTCACATCTCTGGACAGTGGATTGTCAGATGAACTGTTATATCAATAACCCTAATTTGGTCCAAAACTAAAATGGCAGATCCAAAATGATGACAATACAAGCCAATGTGATTTTGAAGTTATTGATGCCTGGGAACCTACATACTCAGATTAAGGCCAAGGTCAGGCTCTTGCCACAGGCCATTAATCTGTCTGCAATACCAAAGAGGAGTTACATGGATTTTGTTACAACACTTGCATCTTAGGCACATAATTAGCATCCTCTGGACTGTGTGACATGTCTCTGCACAAAGGCATGTGCTTTCATATTCCCTATGATGACTCTCTCTCTAAGTGGATAGCATTTGTTCCCAATGTCTTTGCTCCTAGCAGGCGACCACAGATTGGGTTGCCAAAGGTCCCACATCACGATTACATGCATTGCTATGAATCGTTCCACCTCCAACAACACCCCCCCCCCCCAAACATTGAGTGTCCACCTTATACCCTTCTACACGGACTTGACTCCACTTCTTTAAGTTATCGGCCAAGTGCTCATACCAGATGGCCAGGCTAGTAAGCGAGCCCCAAGCAACTGTGCCCCAACAGATGATCTGATGACCTGTCCTCCAAGTCATAAGCCTCAAGATCCGTCGCCACATCTGCTCAAGCAGCTTGCAATCCCATAGACAGTGCCATTGTGACTCAATGTGATAGCCACAACCCATGCAATCCGGCGGGCGGCCCCCATAACTCAACCTGGTGCCCATAACTCAACCAGGTGTTGACCACAATTCCTCTATGGGCAACCAACCACTGAAAAAGAAGAGCCCAATGATGTTGCTAGCTACCCTAAATGAGCCACCAAAAGGAAGAGAGGAACTCCTCTAAGAGACCATGGCATCGCGACCATTGCATCGCGAGGCCTGAGCCACAACACAGATGTTGGGGCGATGGGACTAAATGATCCTCCGCCCCAAAACACAAAGTATACTGAAAGAAGGGAATAGTGGGGCTACCCGGGGGAGTGTAGGGATCCCTCCACTACCACTCTCCAAGATCCCACTGAAGGTGGGACAATGGTCGGGCCTCCTAGACCCAAAGGCGCTTGCCACGATGAGTCTGAATCTCCTAAGGTTCAGGATCAATATGCCAATCCCAACCGCGAGTGCCAACCACTTTAATCCATTGAAAAGTGAAGTTTGCGATGATCTTGGACTGGTCAACCGTGCTAATCATCCCCTCCTTACCAATCTCAAAGAAGAGAGTCTCATCTTGCGTGAAACCCCGAGCCACAATCAAAACCTTGGACTGGGTGAAAGTTCCCATCCACACCGCCAGGGGGAGGAGTTAGGCTCAATCTCCCAATTCCTCTGAATGGCACTCTCAATATCCCTGATCATCTAAGGCACCTCACGCATCCCAATACAACGGTCCTACTATGCCTCTGTGAGCCCCTTGAACTCGTGCCAATCTGCCATACAACGCTTGGGTCCCTTGGCAAACTCACCCTAGGAAACATGAAGATGGGAGCTAATCATGAATCCTCTTTCATACAAAGAAGAGAAAGGCTGATGGAGCTTCTCCTCAATACAAGAGGGAGAGAGCTCGATAAGGGCATGCAGCAACTACTCCCACACTCTCTGGATATTGCATGCAGAACCATCCTCAATCTGTCTCAAGAACCTGGTACATCTCATGTCAGCAAAGATCCATATGACCTCTCGCTTCCACGGCCCACCAATAGAAGGCGCAAACATGCCAAGTCTTTGACAAAGAAAATCCTTCCAAGGCTCCCTACTAGGAAACAAGCCGCAAAGAGCAAACTTGCCCAACAGGCCACTACTCTGGCAAGCAGGTTGAATAATCCCAAGGCCACCATTCTCCATAGGAAGGCCGATGGCCGGCCAAGTAACCTTAGCCCGCACAGGGCTTCCATGCCCCCAAACCATAAGAAGTTCTTGATTAGCCGCTAAATCCGGCTAATACATGAACTCGAGAAAATCCAGCAAGAGGTGACATATGACACCGTGGCCAAAAGTACCTGGTTAGCCATCATGACCCTCCAACCAAAGACATGCAAGCAATGCTCCAAATTCCAATGCATAAGCTTCCTCCTTATAGTCAAGAAGAGAGGAGAGATCTCCTCCTCAACCAAGAGCTCTAAACCAATATGGCACCCCCGATAACGAACACCACTGCAAGGAGGAATCCATTGAAACTTGGGCACTAGGGAGCCACCTGGGGAGGATCTCCCTGCCAATCTAGAAACCACAGGACTTATGCCAATTGATTTTGGCACTAGAAGCATCAAAGAACCTTTCCAGAGCATCCTGAAATCTGGAGATATTGGAGTCACGGCCATGCACGTAAATGGTAGTATCATCTGCAAACTGAGCATCCAGCAAAGCCTCCTCTCTAGTAGGGAGTTTGATACCCTGTAACATAGTGTCCTGAGCAAGAAAAAAGGAACTCATGGCCTCCGCAAAGAAAAGGAATGGGGTTGGAGCCAAAGAAGCCCTGTCTAACCCATCTTGAGATGCTAAATCTCTCCCCCAGGCCCCCCGCCACAAGAACCTAATTGTGGGCAGAACGGTAAAGAGAAGCAACACCCCTGATCCAACCAGCACGAAAGCCCATGCATAGCAATGTCCTCAAGAAAAGTTGAGCCATCCCGATCATAGGCTTTCTCAAAGTCAAGCAACAAAACTGCAAGAGGACAAAACTCCAAGAGGCTCATCGTGCATCCATCTTGAGATGCTAAATCTCTCCCCCAGGCCCCCCGCCACAAGAACCTAATTGTGGGCAGAACGGTAAAGAGAAGCAACACCCCTGATCCAACCAGCACGAAAGCCCATGCATAGCAATGTCCTCAAGAAAAGTTGAGCCATCCCGATCATAGGCTTTCTCAAAGTCAAGCAACAAACCTGCAAGAGGACAAAACTCCAAGAGGCTCATCGTGCATCCAAGCCAAAGAGATAGCCTCCTATAAAGTGAAGATGTTGTCAAGGATCCTACGACCCTTGACAAACCTTGTCTACATCCGGTGAATCAATGTCTCGGGTATAGGCTGCATACTCAAACTCAAGGCCTTCAAAAGAATTTTGTAGGCTTGGTTGAGAATTGTAGTCCTATGCCAATGCCTGATATCATCCAAGTTCCCACCCTCCTTAGGGATGAGAAAAATCAAGCCCTCATAGAGCGACTGAGGAAGGGAGCCTCCCTCCATCATCCATGACCTCCTCGAAGGCAAGTATGGTCCCAGCACCCAGGATCCCCTGGTAGCAAATAAAGAAGGGGGGCGCATAGCATGCATCTCATCAATCACATATCTGCGTACATGTTGGAGGATGCACCATCTTCTCTCTTGTGAAGTCTCACATATCTCCGTACATCTTGGAGGACGCAAAAAGCAAGGTGCGGTAGAACTGGGTGGCAATCTCCCTGATCTCACCACGCTACGTAATCATCAATCATCGGGTCTCTCACGGCTGTCCGATCTCATCCCTTGCGTACTGTGGCCGGGTCGCCAAGAAAAACTCGCCAAAAACACAATCACCAACCTGAGTCCGATGATCCCCTGCCTATGGTGGAAGAAGGATGACAAACGATCCTCAACCTCTCGAAGCTCATGCTCTACCTGGGCAAGTTGGGCATTGGCCCACTCACAATTAGGGTGGCACTCAAGGATACGTTGCAAAGAGGGAACTCCTCTGCGAAGGCACGACGTAGCCTCCCTTAGATGAACAAGTCGCAAGGAGCTCACCTCATGCAAAAAACAGCTAATTGTTGAAGACATGCACAAGGGACTAGGCCCTAGAACCCTCCTCCGATAGCAGTTCGCTCCAAATTGATGCAATTTGGTGAGTCACTCTCTCATCAAGCCTGATATGCAAAGGAATGCGAAGAATAGGGGAGCTCTGAGTAGCCTCCTCCCTAAAGATGACAACCACAAGGGCATGATCAGACATGCAGGACCCCACCACAATACCGGTTATACCACCAAAGTAAGCAAAAACATCATTCACATAAATGCAATCAATCAGAGAGAGGTTCATCCCCCCAATGCGCCTATCCGAGCATGAGAAGATGAGACTACCTCTCTCTCTAGCAAAGCCCTCAATGTGCCATACATCATGCAGCTTCAACATTAGACATAATCTCTCCCAAGTCGCGAGCTCAGATCCATGCATAGTGGTCTAGTTACCCCCCTATCTATCCTTAGGTGCCTCAATCATGTTCAAATCACAAGCAACACACCAAGCATCAGTGCCTAGCATTAGGCACTGCATCAATAATCTGTGACCAAAAAGAAGCACATGCACTCTTACGATTCCCAGCATAAAGACTCAAAAAACCATATCTGAGACCTCTCTACTCCAAAATCGACCATAGGGCCCTGGCGGGGATAATCTCCCCTCTGTCCACAATCGTAGTATGCATGGACTCCCCAGCCGAAATTCATACACCACCCTAGGACCCATTGGTCATGTATCCAGCCAACCAAAAGACCTCACAGTGTCTTTGCAAAAGCTTTCTACACTGCGTAGAGCCCGAAGAGAGATGATGCTCCTAAAGCATCAAAATATCAATGCACCTGCCACCCATGCATTGGTAAAGCTCTTGGCGGAGACGAGCCCTACACTGCAAGAAGTGAAGGCCTCTCAACCCTGGCACATTCCATGAAAGAACTCTCATGGAGATTGGGTAAACCAAAAGACCGCTATAGCAAAACGAGCCATCTTCGAGGCCGGTTTGGACGATGAATAATCCCACTCCATACGTCCTCGATAAGAAGCGAACCGCTGAGTGAGAATCCGGCAAAGACTTAACCAAGTAGACACTCCCATCTCAAGAGCCTTCTCCTGGCCAAGCATCTCCTCATGTATATACATATAACAAGGTGCAATACGAGTGTCTGCAACCACATACAAAATGAGTTGACTCTCCTAAGGACCTCGAATGAAAAGACACTGTTGTATCCCATGCTCTGATAAAAAGGTCAATATGATCAAGTGCACCAAGGTGATAGGAGAACTCAATAACTTGGGCACAAACAAAGCGCAGAGCCTCCCCCAGAGACCAATCTGGTTGTGATGCTCCGCACAAGGGGAAGGAGAAAGCAATTGCGGAGTCCGAAGCAGTCTGGTTACGAAAAGCGAGAGCCACTGCATGGACCCGAATGGGAGGAGAGACACAATCCTCCTACGTGCCAAAGAAGCGAGAGAACTCATAGCTGAAACACTCTCTCAGCAAATGATAATCAAAACTCACCAGCCCAAGTGCAATATCAGTCAAGGGAGAAGTACCAACGGATATAGGGGGTCTCGGAGTCGACCGTCCCTCCTAAGCTGCCTAGCTCACCAAGAAATCATTGTCTAGTGAGCTCCAAGTGCAAGGTGGATGAGCATCAGGTGGGCAAGGGGGCCATGAAGAGGAGCTAGACTAGGGGAAGGATGTCGAGGGAGCGGAATCCGAAGCGGGGGGTTCCCGCTCTAACTCAGTGCATGGGCAACATGTAAATCCTCCCAAAGGGCACTACACCTGTTCCTCATGGGATTAATAGCCTGTAGACTTTCCGGTCTGTGCCTCTAGCCCATCTATTGTCGCCGCCCAATGCCATCCCATGGAAAACGAGGAAGGATCAACCGGAGCAACGGGGTCAACGTGGGGTTTCCACTACCATCCTGTGGAAGACGAGGAAGGATCAACCGGAGCAACGGAGTCAACATGGGGTTTCCGACCCCCACCCACCCCCGACAGTGGAGAGCTCGAGGAAGTCGCAATGGAGGGAGATCGGGGCACCTGCAAGGGGGGCTGGTGTGTCGCCTCCAGGGAACGATGTCGGGCCTCGCACCCGATCTTCGAGGTGCACACCTTTGCAAGGTGACCAACCTTGCGACAAGCAAAACACCGATTCGGAAGGCCAGAGTACTCGACCGGTTAAATCGGCAAATCACCAAATAGGAGAAGAAGCTTAATTCTAACGGTAACTTTGAAAGTTCAAAAATGAGGATCCGAACAAAGGGGACGTCCATTGCCTTGACCACAACTGAGGAAGCTTACTTCGGAATCTCCAAAAAAGTGCCAAAAGATCCACCAATATGAGGTAGCAAAGGAAGATTATTGCAATGAAGGCCGAGAAAGCAAGCCTTCACAGAAAAGCCACATGCTTCTTCGGGGATAAATGCTGAAGTAATTGCCAAGGGATCAAAGCCATGTACTCAAGGACAAACATATGCTCGGGCAGCTCGCACCACAATCGGAGATAGAGTGATCATCCATGCAGCTTCCTCCGGAGTCTCTAATTCCACTTGATAAAAACTGCTACCCAAGGTATGAATATCAACTAGCCTACCAACTTCAGCAAGCAAGCTACTCTAAAGGAGGTCCCTTAGTTCGCGATGACTTGGATGCAAACCGATGATCTTGCAAATGACCGAAGAGGCCTGAAGGCACTCAACCTCTGAAACTAAACTCTCTTTGCCCTCATCCGTAAGGGAGAGACGAATGGGCGACGGAGTGGTTGTGGGCGAGGGGGCTTCAGAAGAGTCCATCTGGGATGGACTCTGATTCCATTTATGTCTGTCATGAAAAAAGGAAAAAGGAAAAAAGAAAAGAAAGAAGGGGGAGGGGGGGTTGTGTGTGTAAGAAGGAGGGAGAAGTACCCAGCCCTAGAACTTCCAACACTATAGCTGAGAAAAAACTCCACTCCACTGGGAACTTCAACCTCCAGCATCAAAATGAAAAAAGCCTTTTTTCTGCCCTTCCGGATGATGATAGGAAGATAAAAAGGCCGTTGGAAGGAGCCCATGAGAAGGGGAAGGAAAAACAAAAGGGAAAAAGCGAAAGGTTGGGGGGAAGGGGGTTCTCTAGTGCAGGCGAAGGGGAGGGCATGGCATTGCAGCCGACTGCAGCTATGGAAAGGAGCGGGGGCTGCGACTGAAGAGAGCAGAGGGTGGGCAGCGCTCAGCGCAGGAGGCAGAGGGGATGACCAAGGGGAAGGAGGAGCAGGCAGAGAAAAATGCATCAGCAAGCAATTCCCTCCTCATCTTTGCTCCTAAATCGATTGGTTTGTCCTTTGTCAGCTCATTGAAGCACTCCACCATGTCTTGCTTACATTCCATGGAGTAGACACATGGTGCCTATCAAAGAGAACTTCTTCGTGGTCAGAAGGAAGTAACGACCAATTCAGAACCCCCCCAGGGCTGAAGCTCCTATTACACTGGGACATATGTCTGGTTTCCCGCTTGTAATGTGCAAGTTAGCTAGGTAATTGTGCGAAAAAATTAACCCAGGAGGTAGATAAGTGTGAACGACACTTGATCTGAGCTATCCTCACTTAAATGGAAGCTCGAGGAGGATAATGGCACAAAAGTCTCTACATAGATAGACACATAAAGGCAATATGTTTTTTTATTTGGGAAAAGTGTCTCTTTATGACCATCTTATTACATACATACGTGCATGCATATGTACATGATAAAATACATATATGCATGTATATGCTTGCACAAGCAAACATGCACATATGCGTGTGTGCAAGTATACACACACAAGAATACAGAGAAGGACTCTCCTTGAAACACACGTGAATATCTTAGCATCACATGCTAATGCTAAGGCAAGAGCTAAAGTATGCATAACAGTTCAAAGCATATATGTGTGCATAGTGATACACGTAGCAGCAAGTAAAATTTGAGATTTTACTGATTTTTCATCCAGATTTATGTTTGAAACAGCTACCTCTGATGACAAGGATAGCACTAACATTTGCTAGTGAAAACGGTGATCATGAATAAAAGAGCACACAATGTAGAAGCGACAGATGTATAAGTGAATAATGGCACACTTTCTGCGTAATATACTTGATTCATCAACATGCATACATGGGATGGCTACATACATATGCTTCTACATAAGAACAGGACGAGGTACCGTTCAACCTCGAAATACGAATACGTGGTGAAAACAAAAAATTCTGCAAAGAATGAAAGTAGGACTCTAGCGAATCGATTTGTTGTAGAACAGCGCATAATATCAAATAATGCCATAGAGTACATACAATACCATGATTACTCAACTTAAGAATTGCTTGCACAATTAGAACGATGTCTCAGGCAGTAGAAAAGTGAAAGCGTTATACTTCTTCATTATTAAAGCAGTATTCTTCAGGATTCATTACACAATAAATTGCGTGAATAATGAGCAAAATACTGTCGACACTGACCTTGCGCACTCAGTTGCAGAACCAGATTAAATATATAACGCAATAGTTTGTGTAATCGACTGTTTAGAAATATGCCATTAAACCGTAAAGCGTATCGCATAGCGACTTCATGCATATGAAACATACCGTCCAAGGCTCTCATAATGTCGAATCAGTCCAAGACCAGTGCCATCGATGCCTGGAAAATTCGTCACCCAAATCAATGCATGTCAAAAGGGCGTCAGAGTATGTTGGCTCTATTAGAATGATTACTAAGAAGAAGAATTCAAACCAACCTGGAAGAAAGAGAAGAAGAGGAGCATCCTCGGGAGGCTCCCCACACTCTATAGGACAGAACCAACATACGGAGCTGTCCGATGCTTTAACGAAATCGAGAGCTCTTGTCATGTAGTCTTTCACTCCACGGAGCTCGTAGGAAAGCTCAACGAGTCGATATGAAGGCTGAGGGAAACCTGAAGAAGATGAAGTTCCTGGGGAAGTGATTGGTCTGCCACTGGGTGGAAGTGGAGATGATCCTATCGATGAACTCCCCCTGATCATATCTTGTGGGGCGGTCTCGAAGAGTTGATTCGTGCCGTTAGCTGCTGCGGAAGCTCCGCCATCAACCGTTCTCGAAAGGCTTGAGAGGGAAGTGCTCGTCCGGGATGGACGTTGGTTGGGTGGTGCAGCGGAGCTGTCTGAAACCTGGCTAAAAACTGGCACCCGAGGAGGTAAACGGACGACGAACGGGATTTTCTCAGTGACCTTCTTGTGGAAACAGAAACTATCAACGGTCGGAAACGCCAGTGCTTGGTGAAGAGCAGCCATGGATCCTTACACTTTGCACTGTTGCACTGCAGCCACGATTGAGTAAGGAACGTGTCCGGAATCTCGAATAAAACAGGAAATGGAACAAAGTACGCGGTATTTGAGTACCACGCCAGAGCCACACAGCACCCCTGGTGCCCAAAAAAGCACTATGGCGACATAAGAAAAGCAAAAAATGTCAACGATCAGACGGTTGGAGTCACGAGTGTCGCCATGGACGAGCTTTGTTGCTAATTCGTTGATCGTTCTTGACCACAGCGCTTCCAAATTCCAATCACGACTCGTGGAGTCGTGGGCACCTCTTGTCGCCACTAGTATGAAAGCAGTTTGAGCTCAAGCTTCCACGTACATTGCTTTCTCATCTCTCTGTCGCCAATAGGCTGAAGCACCTTGACCTCAAGGCTCCACGTACGAACTCTCCCTTAGAATCATATATACATGGTCTCTCACATGAGTCTCAGATGGCACTCATATCAAGAGCCACTTGGTGAAGAGAATTCATCAAAGATGTATGTTTTCATGAGGATATGAACCTTCCAATGACCTCTTCTCCACTTTTGCATTTCTCTCTTCATCACTAGTCCTATGTATCAAGTATTTCTAAACCCAAAAAAAGTGTGTGTTCATGATACATCAAGGTAAGATCTTAGGTCATATTTCTCTAAGAACGGAATATCAAAAGATGAGGACAAAGTAAGAGCCATAGCGGAGTTGTAGAGGTCAAAGAATGTTAAAAAGGTACAAGCCTTTATGGGCCATTGTGGATATTACCACAGGGTTTATCCACATGTATGCGATCATAGCTAAACCCCTTTACACTCTGTTGACAAATTTTGAGTGGAATGACGAATGCAAAAATTCCTTCAATGAGCTGAAGAGACACACACAAGGATGAATTAGAGCGATTTGATTGGAAATATATTGAGGTTGATTCAAGAAATGAAAACTTTAATAGATCAAATCTCTAAGAAAAATTAATAGAACAAATTAAAATGCATATACAAATGCATAAGTCCACGCTTGAAGAAAAAATGTTTACCAAAGGTATATCAAATATAATTTGTAGAAATCGCACTAGCTTAAAAAAAAGTAAGAACTTGTGACAATAATGCAATACAAAGGTAGAAATAAAACTTCAAAAAATATGCAACGCAGGTTGTTGACACTGAATGAAGATGAATGCAAAAAATATAGACTTGGTAGTAGACATTCACTTGTTCTAATTCGTCCCATTACAACCCTCCTAAACACTACATAAGAATTTAATTATTTGGCTTAACTTCCTATCCCATGAATTTATATATTGCCCATTTATAATCCAATATATGTTTACAAAATATTATCATATTTTGGCATTCCATTAATATACTAAAGCCTAAAGCCTACTGCGAGATTGTAAACTTCTAATTCATGAGCATCTACAAAACCTTGAAGAGCATTCTTGAAATCATTTATTGAGTCTTCTAAGACCTATTATAGTGATAGTTTGCATCCATAAGTACTTGGTCCACTTGTGCAAGATCTATCTTGAACTCTTCGCATCAATCGCATCACAAAATTTCTCATAGCATTTTTTCATCTAGCTATCTTGGCTTTGGTTATTGAGACTCAGTGTTTTAGGCAACAAGATCTTCTTTTTACTCTCTTTTGAAGAGTCTGTTTCATCTCAAGGTTATTAATATGCTCGCAAAATAGATACGTTTTCTTGCATTTTGAAGCATTATGACGACCACACAGAGAAATGATTCTCTTTTTCACCACTGAAGCATTACAACGAGCACACAGAGAGATGAGTCTCTTTTTCCTCCCAACCATATTCCTCTATATATAGCTCTCTCGAAGGGACTGCCTACTATGGCAGGTCGATACTAATCATCCAAGGGTCAGCCATGTAACTACATGTGTGCCAAGTGTCCTAATTAACTAGAGTTAACTCAAGTGGATGCTTCTAGAAGGCTCTAGAGCTCTTGGGGCAAAACACTATCCCATGACTCTCATAGAACTTGAACCCAAGACCTCTTCCTTCTCATCCATGTGACTTAACCACTATGGCCAAGCACCTTTGCTTGTTTAAAGAGCATAATCACCTTTGCTTAAGTATACTATCAAGATTTTTACCCTACACTTGAATGACCAAATGATTCACAATCTTAGATTTGTCTAGACCTGTCGGACCCTCATGTCATAAAGTTTTTTTATGACAATCTTCCCATCTCAAAAGAGGCATCCAAATCAGCCTTAAATTCAACAATATGCTTCTCTTTAGGACATTCAGAAGAATGTCATCAACATATACAATGATGATGAGAAATACATCATCTCCATGTTTAACATATAAGATGCTCTCAATTGGATTGTTCTCAAAACCATGTGCAAAGTATCTTTTCATACTAACCACATGGTGATTGTGTCAAACCATACAATGCCTTTTTCAGCTTTGTTTTCATGCATGTTCTATATAAAACCAAGGGGATGAAATACCTACAATTCTTAATGTAACTAATGTACATTCCAACCATCACATAAAGACCAAGTACCATTCTTGATAATAACATCATATGTTGATTGCATAACAACCATCCAATTTTCCAAATTTTGTGCTCCATCAAAAGAAACAGGCTCATTTGTTGGAGTTCGAGGTCTATGGAAGCACACGAACAGCACAAGAAAGAAGAAGAAGCTAAAAGCACAACACACAATACTTAATGTAATACCACTAGAATGTAAAAAGATAAGTGACCCATTAGGACGATAGGCATATATACAAGACGGCAGGAAAAAACCTCCTAAAGAGGGAAAAAAGTGCCTCGATGGTCCTAGTGTGTTCACACATATCACTACCTAAATATGTCAACAAATACACCTTGGGAGTGATGCAGTGAACAAGGAGCTGGCACTCATGTATAAGGAAGTGCCATGCTATATGGAATCAATCCACAAAAGGAAGTAAGCCCAAAGCTTTGCGGAAAGCTTCAAACTTCTCCCTAGGCAGAGCCTTTGTGAAAAGGTTTGCAATGTTCTCCTATGTGGGCACATATGCCAAACTGATCTCTCCAACAGAGAAACTCTCACTGACATAATGATAGCGCACCTCAATGTGCTTAGTGTGAGCATGGAACATAGGGTTCCTCACAACTGCAAATGCGCTTTGACTATGAAGATGGTGGTGGCATAAGACTGACTAATACCCAAATCAGCCATAAGGTGTCTGAGCCACACACACACACTCAATAGTCACTATGAAAGCTTCCCTATACTCAGCCTCATGACTGGGTGGCCATAGTAGGCTTCTTCTTGCTCAACCCAGATATGCATGAGTTACCAAGCATGAAGAGAAAACCACTGGTGGACACATGATTTTCATAGCAACCAGCCCTGTCAGAGTCAAAAAAAGCATGTAAATCTAGCGGCGGTGATCTCCCCTTGGGATAAAACAATCCAAGTAGTCGGGTACCGCTCATGTAGTGAAAGATGCGCTTAACCGCCTTCCAATGCTTGACACCTGGGCAATGCATAAACCTGCTCATCTGTGAGACAACAAACTGAATACCTAATCGAGTAATGCATAAGTAAATCAAGCATCCAATAGCCTGCTGATAGAGAACAATATCAAATAAATCTCTATCATCATGAAGACTCAATCGTAAACCTGTCTCCATAGGAGTGGCAATAGGTTTATAGTCGTCAAGGCCAAAACAATGCAATAATGTGTCAATATATTTCATTTGGCACAAAGCTATTCTTCCATCAAGTTGCATAGATTGAATGCCCAAATAATGATGCAAATAACCCAAATCAAACATCTCAAATGAGGCATGTAGGTCAGCCTTAAAATCAGCAATATGCTTCTCATGAGGACCAGTGAGCAGCATGTCATCAACATACACAACAATGATTAGAAGCACATCATTAGCACGCTTAACATATAAGGTGCTCTCAATTGGCCTATTCTCAAACCCATGTGCAATCAAGTAGGCATGTATTCTTTCATACCAAGCACGTGGTGGTTGCTTTAAACCATATAATGCCTTCTTCAACCTAAGCACTTGGTTTTCATGCCCTTTCTACACAAAGCCACGGGGCTGAAAAACATACACTTCTTCATGCAAGTCACCATTTAGAAATGCATTTTTGATGTACAATTGATGTACAATCCGACCATGATGAGTTGCAAGTGCACATATGCTACGAACAATAGTCATTTGGCAAGTAGGAGCAAAGGTCTCATCACAATCAATGCCTCTTTCCTGAGCATAAACCTTTCTAACAAGCCTAGCTTTATACCTGTCAATTATACCATCAGGCTTACACTTGAGCTTGTATACCCATTTAGTGCCAATGGCCTTCTTGCCAAGAGGCAAGTCACATAAAGACTAAGTACCATTTTTCATGAATCATATTCTAATTGCATAGAAGCCATCCAATTTTTAGAATTTTGTGCTTCATCAAACGAAATAGGCTCATTCTCATCACAGAGACTAGAGGCAGCCATAGCATAGCAATTTGATACAAAAGAGGCACTATGAGAGCTTAAACAAGTACGATATGATAGAGGTGCATCTAATTTGTTGTCATGCAAAGTCTGGACCAACCATTTTGTCATAGCTTTTGCCTCCTCAATACCAGCTCTATCATCAACAAGTGCATCATGTAAATCTGCATCAGAAATGGAATGATCCACATCATCACATGAAACTTTTAAAGGCTGAGAAGTTGCCTCATTAGGACCAGCACTAGATTGTCCACCTATAAAAAGAGGCAGCAAAGTATCATAGATGTCTTTGGAGCTCACAGATGTCTCATTCATACATGAAAGTAATGGTTGAATAGCATCTTCCACAAAAACAACATCACGGCTAACCAAAATGCATTTAGTCTATGGATGATATAGACAATAGCCTTCACTTTCAGAACTGTACCCAACAAAATACATTTCACTACTTTATCATGCAATTTCCTACGATGTTGTTCAGGCACTAACGCATATGCCAAACAACCAAAAACATGTAGGTGAGCAACATATGGCTTACAACCATGCCAAGCCTCATATGGAGTGATGGACTGCAATGCTTTAGTGGGACATGTGTTAAGTATATATGCTACACACATTTACGCCTCAAGCCAGAAACTATGTGGTAAATCATGACTCTTTGAAGTAATTCGATGGCGATGCACCACAATGTGCTCTCCTTCTCGAGAGCTCCATGAGGGATAACCTCGGAGTAGAAACCTGAGCTCCCAAGGCCGCACATAGTACTCCGCACAGAGGCTGCAGAATACGCAGAAAACACAGTACACAGGGAGCACGAAGACAAACTTCTTAGGTCTTACAAATGTCCTCGAACTTATAGTATGTGGCTGACTAGGCCACTATATGTTTTATTAAAGAATATATACAAAGAAGTGTCCAGTGGACATTTGGCCTTTCACACGGACTAACAGTAACAATCTCCTTCTAAAGGCCAATATGGCCAAAGTAACTATGGGAGAAAAATAAAGAATGATAAACAATACCTGAGTGTAAGTATACACACTATACCTCCCACTTGATGGGCATGTTACACAATATACAACTGACTGTGTAAGATCATGAATCAAGTAACCCCCATCAAGTGATAATAGTGTCCAAAGCTATCATGTGGTAGAGCTTTGGTCAAAGCATCTGCAACATTATCTTGAGTATGAACTTTCTCAAGAATAATGCACTCAGTGGCTAAGCAATCTCGAATGAAGTGATACCTCACCTCAATGTGCTTGGTCTTTGCATGATAGACCGGATTCTTCTCCAAAGCAATGACACTCTCACTCTCACTTAGCAAACGAGGTACATGTTGAGGTAAACCCATATCACAAGCAAGACGAGAGAGCCACAATGCTTCCTTACATGCCTCACTTGCTGCAACATACTCTGCTTCTGTGGTGGAAACAATTGTACATTCTTGAAGACTAGATCTCCAAGAGATAGCACCTCTAGCAAAATGAAAAATGTACCCTGATGTAGACTTACGATTGTCTACACAATTAGCATAGTCAGAATTTGTGTAACCAATAATGGATGCTTTATCTCTACCTAAGCATAGACTCTTGTCCTTAGTGCCACTCAAGTATCTCAAAATCATCTTGACCACTTCCCAATGTTTCTTGCTAGGATTAGGCAGTTGGAGTTCAAGGTCTGCGGAAGCACGCGAACAACACAAGGAAGAAGAAGAAGCTTGGAGCACAACACACAATACTGAATGTATTACCACTAGAATGTACAAAGATAAGTGACCCATTAGGGATATAGGCATATATACAAACCAGGGGAAAACAACTCCTAAAGAGGGGAAAAAGTGCCCCGATGATCCTAGTGTGTTCACACACATCACTATCAATGTATATCATCATGAGTCTCCAAATGGAGTATTCTATAGCTTATTAAAAAGATTTATAATCTCTATAACCAAATTTTTAGCTTGATTGGATATGTGAATTTGGAGATATAGGAAATTCTCTATGTATCTATCAAGTATGTTGAATGTGTGTAACAGTTAGTCTATTATACGAAGAGTGTTTGGTATATATGATAGTATCAAAATTGAGCATGTTTTTTCAATTCAATGCATACACAACAACAAAAGTTGATTCCCCTTTTTTCGAGCTTGGTCATTTTGTTCTCGGTGAGATCCACACAATCGCTAACTCCCTCGTTCTGACGAGAGCATCCTATGTTCTCTCTCTTCCTTTTTCTCCCCTTTCTGCTTAGCCTTCTCCCCCAAACATAGTGTTAGAGAGCTCTCAGAGTGGAGCATTAAAGATTGTCTGAGTTGTCTAGATATAGCAAAGAGCTTTGATGCTCCATGATAATGTTGCCCTGTTGAGCTACTTCTCCTAATTTAACAATCGAAAAAGAAGTCTTCCTTCACTTCTCCCTATAACTCCAAAAAGAAGAACCGAAGAAGGAACTCTTCCTCTTGCTATGGATCCCTTGACTCCTCAGCCATCGAGAGCAAATGAACACATAGCAACCCACAACGAAAAAACCCCCTTGTTGCTGGCCTGGGAAAGAAAAAAACTTAGTAAGAGATCCCTCCCGATCTCGCCTTCACCTTCACATTCCACTGGTCTCTAGAGTCCCCAGTCTATGACTCCCTGACTCCCTTCCTCTTCATACGCAGCTGTTCGTCAAGGAATAAAAAAATGAGAGTACTCCCCCTCGAAGCCCCCATAGACACAAAAAATCCCCCTTTTGCTATTATAGTCCGTTCGTCAGAGATCTCCCGTACCTATGCTATAGCATACCCCTTTTTTGAAGTTTCCCCTCCCTTGAGTGTACATCAATGGGCATAACCCCTTCTGACATTCTTGCCACCAAACTGACAGGGGTGGGCAAACCACTGCCCTGGCCCCCCTTCACAATTGCTAGCAAAATTATAAGCATAGCAATTGTGAAGAGGGGGGCCACGCCGGTGGTCTGCCCATTCATTTCAACATTCATTTCAGCTTTTGTCGAAGTGAAGATTTTGTCATATTCTTGTTCTTTTGTGAAATGGCGGGTAGCAATGACTTGTTTGGCATGCGTCAAGCTGAAGATAAGCTTGGTGGGACCAACTATCCGATGTGGTCTTACATGATGAAGCATGTTCTTGTTGCTAAACAACTTTGGAACATAGTTGCAGATGTAGATCGAAGACCCGCAGGTTCTTCTACTTTACAATCTACTGTCACAAATGGAGCTTCTTCTTCGAGTACAGTGGTTTCTCCTTCTCCAGCTACACAAGAGCAGCTTATATGGGATGGAAAAGGTGCTCAACTTCATGCTTTGATTGCACTTTCAGTGAAGCATCATATAGTTCCACACATTCCATCATGTTCTACATTGAGACAAGCATGGGACACTTTTGCTTCTTTGTATGCTGTGCGTAATGAAGCACGTGTTGCATACTTGAGGAAGCAACTTGAGTATGTATGTATGGCTGAAAATGAGTGGATGGATGTGTATGTGACATGCATCAAGGACTTGAAAGAGCAAGTGACAAACATAGATGAGATTATTCTGGATGCATCACTCATTTCTACATTGTTGAAAGGATTATCGGAATCTTTTCAAAGCTTTGCTACTACACTCTGTTTGGTTGCAAAAGGAAATCCTAATATGTATGCATTTGATGAGGTTGTGTCTCTTCTTTTGCAAGAAGAGTATTCTAGAGTGAATAGGAGTGGTTTGATTGAGGGAACACAAACACTTGCTATCTCACAAAAGGGGAAAAGCAAGTATGGTTCAGCTTTGGGTTCATCAAAACCAAAGCCTCAAGCTTCCTCTTCCACTCATTGCTCTAATGATGGTGATTTGCAAAAGAAGAAGAGATGCAAGTATTGCCGAAAGGCTGGTCATACTATTGATGAGTCTAGAAAGCTTGCTAAACGCAATGAAAAGAAGAAGGAATCCGGCATGTCTATTGCTAAAAATTCAGCAAATGCAAAGAATGATGAAGCTAACATGGCTCAAGATTTTTGGGCATGTGTTGTTACATGTCATTATGATGCTTCTTTGCATTCTAAATGTATGGTTGTGAGTGAGGCTAATTCATATTGGTTCTTTGATAGTGGTGCTTCAAAGCACATAACATCATGCAAAAGATATTCTGCCTCTTTGAAAGATGCACCCAAAGGAGGACATGTGGTGTGTGCAAACAATGCCTCTTATCGTATCATTGGAGTAGGAGAAATTGAGCTTACGACTGCAAATGGAGGTGTGATTCTCTTGAAAAATGCATTATATGTGCCTGGTATAAAGAAGAACTTAATTTCAGTTCCATTGATTGCCAAAGATGGACTTCATGTACACTTTGTTGATGATAAATGTATGGTTCATGATTTTAGCAATGGGGATGTTATCATGATGTCCGGTACATTATGTAATGGTTTGTATCGCATGGATACATACAAGAGGGCTGCCTCAAATGCCTTGGTTGCTCATACTTCTTCCATGGCTGAAATGGAGCTTTGGCATGCTCATTTTGGTCACTTGAACTTCAATAGTTTGCTTTACTGGCAAAAGAAGTGTGAAGAGAGATGGTGGATGCAATCCAAAGATGAGTAGGTGCTGCTACAACCAGCTTCACACCAGCCAACTGAGACTTCAGAGTTGATTAGTAGACCCTTTAAGCTTGCCAAATCCACCAAAATATCAGCAAAGTACTTTGGAACATGTATCCCAAAAGTTTAAGTCAAGACAGACTAGTTGCGAAATGACTAGCTCCCAAAACTTGCTATTTTTGGACATACACCTGCTGAAAAAATGAACAATGCTCTCAACCTGGTAGGAATTAGAAAAATTCCTTTTGAGCATAGCAAATAGACTTAGCAAGCTTCCTAATCCAAGTTAAAATACTTCAAATGATGGACTAAGCACTGAGAACAAGATTTATCAATTTCTGGAACATGCCCACCATTCTCGGGGCTCTACAGAGATAGACCAGTGAGTAGTAAAATGCAGATATCTCCAAAAATATAAATCCAATGATGTTGAAAATTGATATGCAAAAACTAGACAATAAGATCTATCCAACGCATGTTAAATCACTGAAAAACGATCCGTAGAACTCGAGATATGACCTTCTAAAGGTACTGCTCTGAGTGAGTATAGCAGAGAACAAAACAGAGAAGTAGATGATAATAAATGTATAGATTCACATATGATTACAACCACATTGACAATGAATCTTTGCACAATGGGAGTAGAATGATAGAGCTATGGAGTAAGCTCTTCAATCTCTACAAAATGACATCAAGTGGTCACGTACAAGGCTTGCTAATCCCCTCTTCCTTCTTGCTCCTTTTACAGCTGTTCTTGGAGAGGAGTTTTGAATTCGAATTCGAATGGCTCCACCTAAAAGTGATCCCCAAAGTTAGGAGATATTCCCTCAGCTCAAAAATTCATGGGTTTTGGTAGTTAGAGCCATGAAATTGCTTTTACATCATGCATGAGGTAAGCCATCCTTTTCCAGGACATGGTTATTGGTTTGCCTACACTTGAGTCCATTGAAAAGCATGCATGTGAAGGTTGCATTCTTGGAAAAATGCGTCGTGCTTCTTTTCCAAAAGATACTCATACACACACTACAAGAAAATCGCAACTTGTTCATAGTGATATGTGGTCTAGTCAAGACTCCATCTTTTGGGAAGCATGTATATTTTGTTACATTCATTGATGATGCTACTCGCCATACATGGGTGTATCCTATGAAAGCAAAGAATGAGGTATTTTCTTGCTTCAAAGCATTTTTAGCTATGGCTGAAAATTTTTCTTCATAAAAGCTTTTGATTATACGCACGGATTGTGGTGGTGAATACATGTCACATGAGTTTAATGCTTTTCTTTGTGAAAGAGTATTTCACACCAATGTACGGTGCCATATACACCTCAGCAAAATGGTGTTACGGAGCGTAAAAATAGAACTCTACTTGAAATGGCACGATGTATGGTTAAAGGAAAGCATCTTCCTGATAAATTTTGGATGGAAGCAGTCATATGTGCAAACTATGTGTTGAATCACTACCCTACAAAAGCATTGAGAGTCATCACTCCTTATGAGGCTTGGAATGGTCATAAGCCTATGGTTAGTCATATGCGTGTGTTTGGTTGTTTGGCATATGCTCTTGTGCCATCACAACAACGTCACAAACTTGATGACAAGGCAAACAAATGTATATTTGTTGGTTATAGTGCTGAAAGTAAGGGATATCGTTTGTACCATCCATTGACGAACACAATTCTTGTGAGTCGAGATATGGTATTTGCTGAAAATTCAGTTTTCCCTCTACTTGAATGCAAAAAACAGCCAACAGTTAGCTCACAAGATGTGTTCGATACACTCATGCCTTTGTTCCAAAATGGTGCGCTTGACTATGGCCATGTAGACCAGCCAACTGAGGTTCAAAGGGCTGAAAAATTCCAGCAAAATAGTGCTAAAAATGAAAAGAATTTCCAGCCAAACATGGCTAAAATTTTTCAGCCAAAAATTATCAAAACTGTTGGAAATTTCCAGCCACATATGGCTGAGCATTTGCATCAAAATATGGCTGAAAATGAGCATGAAATTCAGCCCATGCATGATGTACATATTGAAGATGTTTTACATAATGAATGCATGTCTATCAAGAGTGCACAAACTATGCCAACGTGGTTGAAACAAACTTTGCAAGACAGCAAATTGAGTGCACCTTTACTTGATAGAACAAGATCAAGCTCTCATCATGCATCAAGTAATTTTGTGCATTATTCTCTTATTGCTATAGCATGTAATGAAGAGCCACTTTCTTTTGAAGATGCATGTGAAAATCCACAATGGATGAGTGTTATGCAATTAGAAATGGATTCCATACATAGGAATGGTACTTGAGAGTTATGTGAATTGCCAAACAGAAAGAATGCCATTGGTACAAAGATTAAGAGAAAATCTGATGGTAGTATTGATTGCTACAAATCTAGATTGGTTGCCAAAGGATATGTGCAACAATATGGCATTGACTATGAGGAAACTTTTGCACCTACTTCACACATGACTACCATTCATACCGTGGTTGCATTGGCTGCCTATCAAGGTTGGAAAGTGCATCAGTTGGACATAAAAATAGCCTTCTTGAATGGTGATTTGCAAGAAGAGTTTTATGTGAAGCAACCTCCTCGATTTTCTATGAAAGGGAAAGAGCATATGGTTTGTCGCTTGCATAAATCCTTGTATGGTCTCATGCAAGCTCCACGTGCATGGTATGAGAAAATTCATAAGCACTTGATTGCTCTTGGCTTCACATGTAGTCCGATTGAAAGCACACTCTAGTACGCAAAAATGGGGCTGATCTTATAGTGCTTGTTCTTTATGTGGATGACATACTCTTGACTCGGTCATATGATGCAAAACTTTACATTCTTATGGCTGATTTGCAACATACTTTTGATGTCACTTATCTTGGTCTTTTGAGCTACTATCTTGGCATCCAGTTTGTATCCGTTGAGGGAGGACTTGTTATGCATCAAGCAAAGTATGTTGAAAAAGTACTTCAGCATTTTGACTTTGAGGATTGCAAGCGAGTTTCCACACCAATTGAGATAGGATGTAGGTTGTCAGTTGAGGATTCCAGTGATGCATTTGACACTTCTCTTTATCAGCAAGTTGTGGGATGTCTTATATATGCATGCAACACAAGGCCGGATATACAGTATGCAGTTTCCTAGTTGAGTTGATTCATGCCTAGCCCTGGCACTAAGCATTGGCAAGTGGTGAAATGTGTGTTTAGATATCTCCGAGGCACTTTGAGCTTAGGCCTCTTTTATGGCAGAGATATTCAGCCATGCTTGCATGCTTTTACAGATAGTGATTGGGCTGGTTGTTATGATACTTGCGTGTCCACTAGTGGTAATTGCTTTTTCCTTGGAGACTCATGCATATCTTGGTTGAGTAAGAAGCAACCTACAGTGGCGACATCGAGTTGTGAAGCTGAGTACATGGCAGTTTTCACAGCTACAGTGGAGTGTATATGGCTGAGCACCTATTGATGGATCTTTGCATGGAGATTGATATTGCTATGCATATTCTCATTGATAGTCAGAGTGCTTTGGCTGTTGCACGAAACCCAGTGTTTCATGCATGGACCAAACATATTGGGGTGCATTATCACTACGTGAGAGAGCGCCTTCATGCAGGAGATATTGATTTGGAATATGTGCCTAGACAAGATAATGTGGTAGAGATATTCACCAAAGCTCTTCCACATGAAAAGTTTGAAGCTTTTCGCAAAGCTTTAGGCTTATTACCTTGTGGGGGCTGATCTGTCACTCCCTGTATGTGTTCACATCATTTGCTCCAGGGGGGTTTGTTACACTTATGTGTTCCTTGAGTAGCTTTGATGTGAACCTTTTCCCTATACATGGGCACTTTTTACTCTAGTGCTTGCTAGAGGTTTTTTCCCCATGTTACCACATAATTGATACTCTCATATGTGGTGGTACTTTGTACTTAGGGATATTATTTAGCTCTTACTTCAGTTTAGGTCATCGTCAATAGAGAGAGCTATTCCAGCCATCGTCTTCTCCGTGTGTCTTGCTGCGTTTGTGCTCATTGTGTGTGCTTCTCGTGTGTCTCTCGCACTTCTACACACACCCAAAAAAGACTTCCACCTGCATCACTAAAGAGTCCCCAACATCTGGGTGTCTCCTAGTTAAGAAAACCTCACCGTGATCCTCTTTATCAAATCAAAGGTTTTATCCAAATATGTAACTACTATGTCAATGCCCACTGAACGTACATAAGCGATATCCACAGATGCATACATAGTGTGTATGATCTTAATATATGCAGTAAAATGGCACTGAAAGGTTGAATTCATAAGCCAAACACTAGCCAACAACACCTACAAATGTTTTTCAGGTGTGTTCTTTAGACTCAAAAACCGGCATAAATTTGCGATGGCTGCTCCACCACAACTGAAAACATTTCAAGAAACCTGTAGATTTACTAGTGTGTCTAAAAATGAAGCCCAAAAGATGAATATTCATTCTTAGAGAATTACAAAAGAGCACTCTTCATGATGATCTTGAACGTGTATAATGAGAACTATGCATGAAAGTACTCCAAAAATACCCCAAAAATGCTTCAAAATAGGCTTTGAAAGCAAAGAATAAAGCTTTCAGAGCCCAAAGCATGTTAAAGGTAATGTGCACCTTAGTCTTACCCCTTTTTGAAGCACCACAAGAGTGTAGATTAGTGGCAAAAGATTGTCCATTAAGCGAGCTCTGGGGGGAACAAACTACGATGGGTGACCTCTCGAGAAGTATCGGGAACCTTTGCCTTCCTTGATCAATGAGGTCCTCTCTTGCATGCATCCAATGGCACCAATGGTGACTTTGATGACTCGGATGACAAGGTATGCCAAGTTTTATTCCTTGGTCCCCACCTTAGTCAGTAGCCTTGGAGAAAGCCTTGAATGGGTAGGTGGGTGCTCGCTTCACTCGCACAAAAGGAGCAAAGCTTTTGCCTCGAAATCCTCTGATACCAATGAATTATTTTAACGGCAATGCACCATAGTGGACTCTCCTTCTTGAGGGATCCACAAGAATTCCCTCAAAGTAGAAAACCAAGCTCAAGATGCCACACATAGGACTCTACATAGAGGTTGTAGATATACATAGAAAACACAATGCACAAGGGGGGCATGAACACAAATTTCTTAGATTTTCCAAATGCGGTCAAACTTACAATATGTGGTTGACTAGGCCACTATATGTTTTATCGAAGAGCATATACAAAAGTTTCTGGCGGCCATTTAGCCTTATGCATGACACTATTGATAATAGATCATTGCTACCAACAACCCCCCATGATCCATTAGTATCTTCATAAAGATTTTAATACCACATAATCTCACATGTTGCATATAGAAGAGAACCGATCAAATACCTATAGCTACGTGGATCTTCTAAAGATTCACAATCTTCAACATTGTACTTCACATTGGGTTCAATTAGATTATTGATACTCTTGCAATGCTCCATGTCATGTTTCTTCAAGAAATTTGAAATATACTTCCTTTATAGAAGATGCATGCCATCTTCTTTGTTCATAACTTTGATTCAAAGGATTTAGGTCAATTATCCTAAATTTGAAATTGTAAATTCTGATCCAAGCTCTACTTTGATCCTATATATTTCACTTTCATCATTTCCTATTATTATTAGATCATCTACATAAATTGAGACAAAAACAACCAATGATCCTTCAACTTTTACATACAAAAAAAAAACTCCATTCGAATGCATGTATCCTTGCTTCTCAAGAAAAATTACCAATCTAAAGTTTTTAAGCTCTTGGAGCTTGTTTAAGACCATAATGCTTTCAAGATATTACATACATGTGAGGCTTCTTTGGATCTTCATAACCATCTGGTTGCTCCATGTACACATCACCTTTTAAATCACCATTGAG